>PVKP010038926.1:8715-20623 GCA_004027715.1 Plecturocebus donacophilus
GAGGTTGCAGTGAGCCGAGATTGCGCCATTGCACTCCAGCCTGGGTGACAGAGCGAGACTCCAACTCAAAAAAAAAAAAAAAAAGAAAAAAGAAAAACTAGGTTTTAATAATTTATGCTCATACACACACAAAACTCTATATAGATATTTGTTTATAACAGCTCTATTGGATGGACGTGGTGGCTCACGCCTGTAATCCCAGCACTTTGGGAGGCTGAGGCAGGCAGATCACCTGAGGTTGAGAGTTTGAGACCAGCCTGACCAATATGGAGAAACTCCATCTCTACTAAAAACATAAAACTTAACTCGGCATGGTGGTGCATGCCTGTAATCCCAGCTACCCAGGAAGCTGAGGCAGGAGTATCACTTGAACCTGGGAGGCAGAGGTTGCGGTGAGCCGAAATTGTAGCCATTGCACTCCAGCCTGGGCAACAAGAGCAAAATCTGCTCAAAAAAAAATTTTTTTTTAAATCAGCTCTATCGATAATCTCTAAAATACTGGAAACAACCCAAATGTCTTTCAAAGTTGAATGGCTAAACAAATGGTGATACATTCATAAAATGGAATATTACTGGGTAATGAAAAAGAAATGAAACACTGACCCATGCTACAACGTGGATGAACCTGGAGGACATCATCCTCAGTGACAGAAGTTGGACACAAAAGTACAAATACTGTATGACTTCACCCCTAGAAGGTTCCTAGAGTCATCAGATTCTCAGAAACAGAAAGTAGGATGGTGGGAACCAGGGGCTGGGGAGGGGGATGGGAAGTGAGTGTTTCAGGGCAAGAGAGTTTTTTGGGGAAAGATGAGAAAATTCTCAAGATGAATGGTGGTGATGGTTATATACCAACGAGAATGTTCTGAATCTCATTAACAATAAAAAGAAAGAAGGAGGAGGAGGAGGAAGAAATGGCACTCTACATATACACACTATCCAGGCATCACAAATGCATTATGCTGAGTGAAAGAAGCCAGTCTCAAGAGAGCACATACTATGTGATTTCATTTAGGTGACATTCTTCAAAAGACAAAACTCCAGTGACAGAGACTAGGTCAGGGATGTGCAGAAGTTAGTGGTGGAGGGAGTATCTGACTATAAGGGAGAAGCCAAAGGGAATTTTTGGAGATCATTAAAGTGTTCTGCATCCTAATTATAGTGGTAGTTCCACAAATCTATTTAGGTGAGAAAATTCATCAAACTATACAAGGAAAAGGGTAATTTTACTGTATGCTAATTTTTCAAATCTTACAGCTATAAAAAATTAAATATTAATTCACAATCCATTAATTATAAAGAGATTTTTTTTTTTTGAGACAGAGTCTCGCTCTGTCACCCAGGCTGGAGGGCAGTGGTGCTATCTCAGCTCACCACAACCTCCACCTCCCAGGTTGAAGCAATTCTCCTGCCTTAGCCTCCCGAGTAGCTGGTACTATGGGAGCCTGCCACCATGCCTGACTAATTTTCATATTTTTAGTAGAGACAGGGTTTTATCATGTTGGTTAGGCTGGTCTTGAACTCCTGACCTCAAGTGATCCACCCACCTCAACCTTCCAAAGTACTGGGATTACTGTGTAAGCCACCATGCCCGGCCATAAAGATGCCTTTCAGCACCCAAAGTGTGCCTGGGGTATTTGAAACTCAAAACACAATTTAAAAGACTCAATCATTACCTTCATGGAAACTACAGTCGTTTTATTTTCACACACATTGTCCAGAATGTCGAACATGTCATTTATTTGTGCACAAAAGGAGACCTGTGCCCCAGAAAAAAAAAGGAGGGGGGCATTTGTGAGCATGGATCGATCTATTCCCCCAAGCATGTAATCTACAAATTAGCCCATAAAGCCCCATCCTATGAGGTGGTCCTGAATTCCTGAGTCTCTAGAATTCTCATGGAAAGAAAAATTCATTGTTTGATCAGAATTAGAATCACATCACCTTTTCCTTCCATGAATTAAAAAAAGCAAACATAAACAAATAGCAAAACTACTTAGTGATATTAAAAGAAGAGGAAATGTATGAACTAACAGCGGTCCATATGGAATATTATTCAGCCATGAAAAGGAATGGAGTTCTCTGATATGTATTATAGCATGAATAAATCTTGAAAATATCATGCTAAGTGAAAGAAGCCAGACACAAAGGAGCAAATATTGTATGATTCCATTTCAAGGAAATGCCAAGAATAGACAAATCCTCGGAGACAGAAAGCTGATCAGTGTTTACCATGGGCTAGTGGTGGAAAAGAGCGGGGAGTGACTGCTTAATGATAAAAATATTCTAGAACGAGGCTGAGCATGGTGGCTCACGCCTGTAATCTCAGCACTTTGGGAGGCCAAGGCAGGTGGATCACTTGAGGTCAGGAGTTCAAGACCAGCCTGGCCAACATGGTGAAACCCCGTCTCTACTAAAAATACAAAAATTAGCCAGGCATGGTGGTGGGTGTCTGTAGTCCCAAATATTTGGGAGACTGAGGCAGGAAGAATTTCTTGAATCCAGGAGGCAGAGGTTGCAGCAAGTCAAGATTACACCATTACACTCCAGCCTGGGTGACAGAGCAAGACTCCATTTCAAAAAAAAAAATTCTAGAACTAGATTGAGGTGATGATTGCATAGCATTGTGAATGGACCAAATGCCACTGAATTGTACACTTTAAAATAGTTAAAGTGTGAGTTTTATGTTATGTGTACCTCATCACAATTTAAAAAGAAAAACAGTGGTCCAAGGCATGTGGGAATCCCAAGGTATAATTTAGAAGCTCATACTTAGAATAGTGACATCAATTTCTAAAGAGGCCATGAGTCTATTCGTTGCAATGACTTCCTTAGACAGTCAGGATGTCCAGATTCCTTTTTGCGTGGCTGGCTGTGTAACACCCCCGCACCACCATCACTCAGTTGCAGCACAACACCTTCACTGGTGGTAAAGTCAATATATTCTCTTGTTCTTTTATTAAGAGAATCCTCAAGTTTTAGACAGGCATACATCCTCTTTTCACAGCTTCCCTTGCAGCTAGGTGTGACCATGTGACTAATTTCTACCCAATCAGGTGCAAGCAGAAGTGGTGCTGGGTCATACACTTAAAGAGAAGGATTGTGCTTTTCACTTCCTCCTCTCCCTTTCTCACAAGCTGGAATGCAGATGTGAGGGCAGGAGCTGGAGCAGCCATCTTGAACCACAAAGTGGGAGTCTTGTGTTGATGCTGGCAGAACGTAATGGAGCCATCATATGTGCTCTGCATAGCTTACGCTCAGATGGTTACAGAGGAGAAAAATAAACTGGCTGTCTGGTTTTGGCCACTATTACTTTTGCCTTGTTAGAACTGCAAAAACAACATTCTACCTAAATGGCTTCTAGGAAAACCTCAAAAACTAGAAACCTTAAAAAATACTTGCATATTCAGGTTTCACGGCGGTTCCCTCTTGGCATTGCTGGGCCTGCTCATTATCGGGTATCATATCTTCCCTACATTTGAAAGGCACCCCTAGGAAGAAAACAACAGCAACCAAACCAAACTTCAAGCTCAGCAAAATATGATGAAAATTCAAGTCTGCTTCCGTCTCCTCCCCTCCCCCACTTAAAATCCATCTATTGCCATAATGCACAAGAGCAAAAATGAACAAACCACAACGACACACTGCAACACAAAGGACATGTTGACTATAACATAATTTTCTAATTTGTAATTACATGTTAACTACAACATGCAATTTTCTAATTTGCTCTATTTCACTCAATATCATGACTCTTAGAGGCAATCATGAATATGACTGTAGATGTATGTCTTTTATATGTATGATGTCTCATTCAATAGTATGCCCCTGCACAGCTTACATTCTAAGAGGCATGACATTGAGCGAAACAAATTAGAGAAGTCACTCATATAAAAGACATACATCTATAGTCACAGGTAGTATGATACCATTTTTACAAAGCTCCAAGACAAGCACTACTAGGCAGATATTGTTTAGGGCTACATACCAGGGAAAAATATTCTTTTAACTACAGAAATAATAAACACCAAATTCCAAGTGTTTCTCTGAGGAGGATACAAGGAGATAGAGTGGAGAAGGAAAATAGAGGAGAACCAACGGCATTGATGATATTATCTTTATTATATTGGGAAGTACCTCAGATATATTCATTTACTTGTTATACTTCATTGCCTCCAATAAGTTGCACATATTTTTCATGTATTAAATAATCCATAATTTAATGGTTTTAAACCTTTCATGGTTCCCCATTGTTCCTGGGGGGGAAAAGGACTCTGAAATTCTTTTTTTAAAGACAGGGTCTCACTCTGTCACCCAGGCTGAAGTGCAGTGGCATGATCATAGCTCACTGCAGCCTCGACCCCCTAGGCTCAAGCAATCCTCCCACCTCCACCTCCTGAGTAACTAGGACTACAAGCATATGCTACTACACCTGGCTAATTTTTTATCATGATTTTTTGTAGAGACAGGATCTTGCAATGTTGCCTAGGCTGGTCTTGAATTCCTGGCCTCAAGTGATCCTCTCAGCTTTGCCTCCCAAAGCGTTGTTTATAGGTATGTCACTGCATCCAGCCCTTACAAAATTCCTCACAATGCACCAAGACCCAGCAGAATCTGACCCCGGTCTACTTCATCAGATATATCTAATGCCACTTCCCCTTGTCCTCATTTGGTGTGAGCCTCCGGACCTTTGCATCTGCTATAACCCAGAACAGCATGATCTCCATTCTTCCTCTAGAGAAGTCCTACTCCTTCGTCAAGTTTCTGCTTAAATGTTGTTTGCTTGGAGCATAATCAATATCCTATTAGTCATGCCAAAGCACACTATGATTTTTTGTTTCATTCATAGTTATGATTAAATAATTCGGTGTGTGCTTTCTGGCTCCTTGCCTAGACTATAAGCTATACAAGGACAAGAATCATGCTTGTTATACCCAGGACCGAATCTTCAGCACCTACTGCAGGGGTCTGTTAAACTAACTAATAAATTAATTAATAGGTGCTCCAGAAATCATTTGAAAGAGTAAATTAACAAAAGAGTAAATGAATGGAGAAAAAAAAAGAAACAGACTATGTGGATGAGGTAACAGTAAGAGGAAGATCCAGAGGTTGAGTAGAGTGAGAATTTTCCAACCAAAGCCAGACAGATTCCATTGCCAAGATATACAAAGAGATGATTACTTTGGCAGCTGAAGTTGCCATCTTTCTGGGAGCCTTCTGGATTGGGACGAAAGCCTGAAATGCAGCTACAGTTGTAGGAGCCCAGATCATTGGTGCAGACAGAATTTGGACCACATGTTGATTGTTCTTGGAGGCACTCATCAATATCTGCAAAGAACTGGAGAATATCAAGAAACCCAGAAGAGCAAAGAGAAATGTCTTTTCTGGACTGTCCAGCAAACCCTCTGCTCACCTCTACATTCCACTTCTTGGTCTGTGAAATTCAGCTGTCCATTGCTTGGTGCAAAGCCAGGGTGGCAGGTGCAAAAGTAGCTCCCAGGAGTGTTGGTGCATGTTGAATTGATGGGGCACATTTCAATGCATTCATCAATATCTGTGGGGTACAGAATGGGTGTGGAGCCAGGTTGGCCAAATGATTCAACAAAATCATGCTTCTTCCCTTTCCAAAATAAGGAGTCATGTTTCACTAGAAAATGGTGTCCCAGCCAGGGACTACATTTCCCAGAACCCTCCCCAATCTAGGTGAGGTCATGTGATTTTCATTCATGGACTATGAGAGCCATGATATATGTCACTTCAGGGCCAAGGTTGTCAAGAAGTGGGTGTAACTTCTCTCTCTCTCTTTCTTTCTTTTTTTCTTTCTTTTTCTTTTTCTTCCTTCCTTCCTTTTTTCTTTCTCTATTTTTTCTTTTCTTTTTTTCCTTCCTTCCTTTCCATCTTTCCTCTTTCTTTCCTTTCTTTCTCTTTCTTTCTTTTGTTCTTTCTTTCTTCTCTTTCCTCTTTTCCTCCTTTTCCCCTTTCCCCCTTTCTCTCTTTCTTTCTTTGACAGAGTCTTGCTCTGTTGCCCAGGCTGCAGTGCAGTGGCACAGTCTCAGCTCACTGCAACCTCCACCTCCTGGGTTCAAGCAATTCTACTGCCTCAGCCTCCTGAGTAGCTGGGATTACAGGCCTGCACCACCACGCCTGACTAATTTTTGTATTTTTAGTAGAGACGGGGTTTCACTATGTTGGTCAGGCTGGTCTCAAACTCCTGACCTTGTGATCCGCCCACCTCAGCTTTCCAAAGTGCTGGGATTACAAGTGTGAGCCACTGTGCCTGGCCTTCTCCACCCCCTTTCACCTCAACAGGCTGAAACCAGGAACTCTAAGGTTCTAAAGAATGGAAGAACCGAAAGATGGAGAGAGACTGAATTCCTTTACCACCATGTCAAGAAAAGCTGCCCGCTAGCCAGGTATATCCACATTGAATTGTTATGAGAGTGATAAATTTCTATTATGTTAAGCTAGTAATAAGGTAGAAAGCAGGACTCAACTCCAGAGGAGGGATTCGGACACTGGACCAAATTGAGGACTAGCTAAAACAAGGACAGGGTGGAAGCAGCTTTCCATAAGACATGCCCCGTCAGTGTACCACGTCAGTCTACCATTGCCCTGGCAACATTGGGGAGTGACTGCCCCTTTCTGTGGCAATGACCTGATGACCCAAAAGTTACTACCCCTTCTTTAGAAATGTCTGCATAAACCACCCATTAATCTGCATATTATTAAAAGTAGGTATAAGTATGATTGCAAAACTACCCTGAGCTCTGCTCTCTGCCTCTGAGGTAGTCCTGCTCTGTGGGAGCAGTCACAGAGCTGTAACACTGCCTCTTCAATAAAGCTGTTTTCTTCTACCTCTGGCTTGCCCTTGAAATCATTCCTGGGCAAAGCCAAGAACCCTTGTGGGCTAAATCCCACTTTAGGGCTTCCCTGTCCCGAATCAGTAATACTCAACTGGGGGTGATTTGTCCTTCCAGGGAACAGAGGACAATATCTAAAAGACATTTTTGGTTGACATAGCATGGGGTGGAAAGAGTGTTACTGGGATCTAGTGAGTGAAAGCCAAAGATGCTACCAGACATTCTGCATGGCACAGAACAACTCACAACAAAAAAATTATTTAGCCCAATGTGTCAATGGTGCTGAGGGTGAGAAATCCACACTCAACTAATACAGGATGATGCCAGGCTACTATGCCAATATGGGGCTAGCTCTTCCTCTGAGGGTTTCTGAACCACAGAGGATATATGGAGTAGAATGTTATGAGAAAAAAATAATTAGGAAAGAGGTGAAGACAAAAGCTCTTCTATTCCTATGTCAACTCACAAAACATGAGGAATAAACAACCTTCTGCAGTGACTCATGTCAGTCTAAGGCATAGGGAATTGGGCATTACTATGGAGGATTGGGATGAAAAGTCTTTGTGCTCTGAATGTTGGTTAATTTGAAGGCCTCGAAGGACACAATAATGATCTATGATTGGAAGGTAAGGGGAAATAGTTTTTCTGTTGGTATCATGGAAAATGTCACTAACCAAGCAGTGAGCTTCTTTTAGTGGCAGTGAGCGCCCCACTTCCATAAATATTTCGGCATGAACTAGGCGAACACTTTTCACGGATTACATGGTTGGGACTTATATTTTGCATAGGGAGTTGGGTTAGGTGTATTGTTTTCAAAACGTTTTGGCCCAAGAAGTCTTTCTTCAGGTGAAGTGAAACCTGAATAGGTAAGACAGTAAAAAGAGGGTATAATTTTCCAGAAAAGAGGATGGGTGTCCATGGCCTTGCCTGCCTAGCTTTTCTCTTGGCCTTGATGGGGATCTTGAATGGGTTCTGAGTCCCCTGGAACTATGGTAATTTATTTGTAAGATCCCTTTCAACTTTACTTCTCTATTATTCTGCTTCTGACAATATCAGAAGCTAGCAAATAACAGCAAATAATAAGAAATATGACATTTCAATAAAAAGAAGCATGCATTTTCCCTGGAGGGGTTGAAGAATATAAAATGCACTCTGTAGTGTGGTAGGTAGTCCAACAATGACCTCCATCAATTCTGATTTCTCTGTGCACATACTGCTCCTTTGGTGAGATGGGGAGTTTATTCTTCCTTGGGATCTCTGCTGGCCCTATGACTATGACCAATACAATGTGGTAGAAGTCATGGAACTTCCCAAGCCCAGACCATAAAAGGAATGGCCATTTCTGTTTTTTTCCTCTTGAAACTGAGTTTCTTGGAAACCAAATGCCATACTATAAGGAAGCCCAAGCAGCCATGAGGAAAGGCCCATGAGGAAATCTTAGGGTCCCAGCTGAGGTCCCAACCAAAGACCAGCACCAACTATCAGCCATGTGTAAGCAAGACCATTTTGGATATATGATATGCCAGCTTTCCTAGTGCCCCATCTGACTGACCTTCATGAAACAAAAGAATCATGTGTTCAACATATAGAATCATGAAAAAGAACAAATGGTCATTGCTATACATTAGTACATTTCAGAATAGTTTGATACCTGTTGAGAAATCCTCAGCATGGCTGGGAGAATTACCTGTACATCTAAAAGCCTCTGGATCCTTAAGGATGTGAGAATCAGGTAAAAAATATCCGGGCAGGCAGGAGCAATTGTATTTTCCTGGGATGTTGGTGCAGACAGAATTGGGACCACAAGGATTTGAGTTCCTGGAACATTCATCCACATCTAAGCAGAAAACCAGTCTAAGTCAAAAGAATGAAGGAGATTGTGGCTACAAGAACTCACAGCCTCACCACTGACTGAAAGCAATGTATTTCCCTGACTATGCTCTCACCTTCATAAACACATTTTCATCACTCAAAGAACAACCATTTAGAGGCATATCCATGGTGCATGAAAATTTTCTAATAAGGCTACCCACTGCTCAGGATAAAATCCAAAATCCTCATTAGATATACAAGGCCCTGACAACCTAGTTCCAACTAAGCTGACCAACCTCTACCTCGACTCTTGCTTTGAATAGCTTTGTGATTTATGATCCAGATACATAGTTTACCTTTTTCTTTTTCAACAGGCAGCATCTCACTCTGTTGCCCAGACTGCAGTTCAGTGGCACAGTCATAGCTCACTGCAGCCTCAAACTCCCGAGCTCAAGTGATCCTCTCACCGAGTAGCTGGGACTACAGACATGTGCCACTATGCACAGCTACTTTTTTTTATATAGAGACAGGGTGTCACTATGTTGACCAGGCTGGTCTCGAACACCCAGCCTCAAGTGATCCTCCTGCCTCAGCCTTCCAAGTAGTGGGAGCTAAAGATGCATGCCCCATGCCTAGCTAGCTTGTTTTTGTACAGACAGGGTCTCGTTATGCTGCCCAGGTTGATCTCAAACTCCTTCCCTCAATCCATCTTCCTGCTTTAGCTTCCTAAAGTATAAATGCATAGATACCCTTTATTCCACAAAGGCTCATTGTCTCTCATCTCTGTTCCCTCAGCCTTGAACTTGCATACAACCCTCTTTCCCTGATAAATCTCAATTCCTCTCCAAGGCATCATATATTATTAGTAATAAAAACAGAGGCACATGGCCGGGCATGGTGGCTCACACCTGTAATCTCAGCACTTTGGGAGGCTGAGGCATGTGGATCACCTGAGGTCAGGAGTTTGAGACCAGCCTGGCCAATATGGTGAAACCTCATCTCTACTAAAAATACAAAAATTAGCTAGGCATGGTGGCACATGCCTGTAATCCCAGCTACTCGGGAGGCTGAGGCAGGAGAATCACTTGAACCCAGGAGGCAGAGTTTGGAGTGAGCTGAGGCCACTGCACTCCAGCCTGGGCGACAGAGCGAGACTCCATCTCAAAACCAAAAATCAGGCCGAGTGCAGTGGCTCACGCCTGTAATCCCAACATTTTGGGAGGCCAAGGCTGGCAGATCATTTGAGGTCAGGAGTTCAACACCAGCCTGGCCAACATGGTGAACCCCCATCTGTACTAAAAATGCAAAAATTAGCTGGGTGTGGTAGCACATGCCTGTAAACCTAGCTACTTGGGAAGCTGAGGCAGAAGAATTGCTTGAACCCAGGAGGAGGAGGTTGCAGTGAACCAAGATGGCACTGCTGCACTCTAGCCTGGGCAACAGAGCAAAACCCCATCTCAAACAAACAAACAGAACAAAAACAAACAAACAAAACAGAGGCACAGACTAAAGGGGTTGAGAACATGGACATTCTGGGTTCATAGCCTGGCTCTGCCATTTACAGGCTGTTTGTTCCTGGCTGCTATGGACTGAATGGTGCCCCTCCTCCAAATTCCTATGTGGAAGCCCTAAGCCCCAGTGGGATGTTATTTTGAGATGTTATTTATTGCTGTATCCCCAGTGCCTAGAATAGTGCCTTATATATTTTAGGCGCTCAAGAGGTATTTCTTTAATGAGTGAATGAATGAGTGAATGAATAATTATTGGCTTCAGATTTGCAGGTGAAAGTCTCAAACTCAACCAAGACCCAGCCCAATCCCCTCACTGCTGTCTTTGCAAATAGACTGGGACCTAACTTCCAAGAAGACACCCCCAGCTACCTTCACACAATTCTTTGAGACCCTGAAAACTCAAGTGGCCACTGCTGGATTCAAATCCTGGGTTGCAGAGACAAGTGTAGGCTCCAACAGTGTTATGACAAGTTGCATGCTCCGGGCAAGCTCTTGGATTGACACATTCATCCACATCTGATGAGTGGAAGAGAAAATCCAGGTTAAGGTAAATGAGAAAACAAGGACTGGAGACTGCAAACAGCAGATTCACTCGGTGTGTTAATTTGCAGTAGACAGGGCGGATGCTCCCCAATATCCATGTTCCCCTCTTCTTCCCAAGCACACAGTGGGACATATTTTCCAGCCCTTTCTTGCAGTAGGCATGGCCATGAGAATAAATTCTAGCCTATGGCATGTAAGCAGAAGGGTGGCAAATAGTTTCAAAACATAATTTTCAGAAATTGCAAAAGTAGCTGTAGTCCTTTACTCCTCTCTGTATTATAGATGTAGACTGCATGCCATGTGACTTTACCACACCTTGCACTAAGAGGTGGAGTCTGTTTCTCTACCCCTTAAATACACCTGGCCCTATGACTTGCATTGACCAATAGAAGACAGTGAAGTAATGAGGCACTTAAATTCCAAACCTGGGCCTCCAGAGACCCATTGGCTTCTGTTCATTCTCTTGAGCCTCTGATCTCTGCCATATGAACAAGCCGCTGACTAGCCTAATGAAGAATAAGAGACCAAATGAAAGGGAAATGAATCATCCCAAATGAGCCTCAGACATGTGAGACCCATTCCCTCCTCCTCATAATAATACAATGATCCAGTTGAGAACTGCATTCCCAGCTTCTCTTGCAGCTCAATGTGGCCACAGGGTGAAAATCTGGCCATGGAGAATAAATAGAAGTGATGTGTGCACCATCTAGTCATGCCCTTGAAAAGAAAGAGCATATGCTACACTTCCTCTCTCTTTTCACTTGGGCTGGAAGATGGACAGAGTGGGGTGATCCATTCCCAACTCTGGGGATTGGAGAGGCAACAGGACAAAGCCCACCCAAGATCAGCTGACTGCAGACACAGGAACAAGACCAGTTGAGACCAAAAGATCCGGCTAGAATAGACCACTTAAATTGTCATCTCGGAGAGATCCAAGATGGCCGACTAACAACAGCTCAGGAATGTAGCTCCCAGTGAAAGCGCAGAGAACGAGTGGACGCCGCACTTTCCGACGAGTTTTTGTTGCCCACAGACCGGGAGAGCCACGCAGGTCGCCGGCGCGACTCTTTTGGCCGGCGCGGCTGTTTTGCCGGCACCCAGCGCGGCGCTTCCCGGTGCGGAGTATACGGGACGGACGGGCTCGGCTGGTCCCATCCCCACAAGGAAAACAGCAATTGGAAG
>PVKP010038927.1:0-20522 GCA_004027715.1 Plecturocebus donacophilus
AGGGCAGACGGGGTTTCACTGTGTTGGCCAGGCTGGTCTTGAACTCCTGACTTCGTGATCCACCCGCCTCGGCCTCCCACAGTGCTGGGATTACAAGAGTGAGCCACTGCGCCTGGCACCTTTTGTGTCCTTAAGCGACCTACTTGAAGTATTGATTTTCATTGGGAGGGAGAAAAGAAAGGGCATTTATTGAGCACTCATTTTGTCTGGGAGTTTGACCCCTTTAATCCCCCAAATAATCCGATGAGGAGTTTTTTTCTGCCGCTTTACAGATGCGATTGCACACACACAGCAAGCTGAAGCGGTAGTCAGAAGGGAAAAGGAGGACTCACACACCGTTCTCCCCTCCGAGACGAGCGCCAGGTCTGGGCGTCCAGGAAACGTTCCTGGAAGAAATCATTGGATGGATGGATGAATGAATGAACATTTAAAGGCTGGCTTGCCAAAGGAGTTTAGTGAGAAATGACACAGAGAGGAGGTCTGAAATACCCCGAAAAATACAGATTTCAAGTACAGGTGGGGTTCGGGGACTGCAGAAAGTCCCGAACATTCCAACAAGCCCAGAGTGAAAGAAAAGGGTTTCATTAACACTCGGGCAACTACAAGTGTGGCTCCGCGGAGTCTAAAGAGACCTAAGCACCTGTGACCTGAATACAAAGGTTAGAGGCATTTGCCATCTACAACGCTCCCTCCGGAAAGCTCTAGGACGCCGTCGCGTTTCGTTCCCAAACTTGGGCCGCGGGCGCGGGTAGGCGCCTGTCTCTTTAAGAATCTGGTCGAAGTCCTTTTTCTCTCCCCACCCCGCCCCCGGCCAGCCTCCCACGCGGTGCCGGCGCGGCCTGGGCGCCCGCCCCTTTCTCCCCTGCGGCTGCACTGACGGGTTCAGCCGCCCATCCGTCACAGAGGCCTTGCCTCTGATTGGCTGCTGCGCTTCAGGCCGGGAGGCGGGGCGGGAAGGCCGGAGAAACTAGTTTGTTGGCGGCGCCTCGGCGGTGCCGCAGCGGGAGCGTTCGGGTTGTGGCGAGCTGGTCGACCGGAGCGGCGGCGGGGCCTGTGGAGCTCGCGCGGGCGGCCGGGGTGGTCTCTGAGGCGGCGGCGACGGCGGGGAGCGCCTGCGGCGGTGAGTACCCGGGCCGGGCGGGGACGCCGTGCTTCGGCCGCTGCACCCGCGCCCCCGCTCCCTGCGCTGGGGACTCGCCACCCCGGGCCGGGCCGGGACCGAGCGCTCGGAGCCCGCGCGGGGCTGCGTGTCCCGGGAGGAGCGCGCGCGGCTGGGGCGGGGACGGCCGGCATCCCGCGGCCCCGCCAGGGACTTCGCCGAGAGCTCTGCGCGAGGGAATGAATTGTTTGGCAAATGGATGTTGCGCGCGGGAGCCGCTACGCTTTCCCCGGGGAGTGGTTGATTCATTGAGTCCGCAGACTCGCTTTTTAAAAAATTACTATTGATCTTGGAGGAAAGAGAGACTGCTTGTCTTTGAGGACGCGGGCGGCGAAGCCCCGCGCCCCGGACGCCCAGGCCGATGGCCGCCTGCCCGGCGCACAGCCGGGGCCCGGGGTTCCCAGGGGAAGGGTCTGCGCGGGCCTGGCCCTGGAGCCCCGGGGCCGCTCGTTTCGGTTTGCAGAACTGTCCAGCGGCGGAGAAAGGTCGCGCTCCCGAAGGCACACCCACCTGTCCACCTGGGTGGAGGCCAGCCTAGCAGGTCCAGAGCGAGCCCTCCAGCCTGACTCTTCCCACTCTCGCCCGGGCTCCGAGACACCACCGCGCGGTGTTACGCCCCCACTCCCCCCACCCCACCCCACCCCACCCCACCCCACCCCGACTCCTTCATAGTTGCTTTAGAAGCTTTTCTTTTGGGGATGGTGCCCCGAGACACCAGATACTTTTTTTGTGTTGCTGTTCTAAAGCCCCCAAAGTCCATTCCCATTGTCTTTGAACAAAGAAAAATCTCTCCAGAGGCCTGACCCAACGGACTGTGGGTGAGGGGGCGGACCCAAGCCCCTGCAGGTTTAATCTGGATGCTCTTGGTTCCTGCTGGATCCTGGTGGTTTTGACCTTGGGGAAGGCAGGCTGGGCTTTGACTCCCCGGTAATCAGGGCAGAGAATGCCAGGTGTCTGGACCATTTGATTTCACTCTGTCGGTGCAATTGAGGGAGAGAGGGAAGGAAGTTAGCAGTGGCACAAGAAGAGGAGGCAGGATCCCACGGTCTATTCTGGAGCAGATTCCAGTGACTGTGATGGGGCCAAGCTTTGTGGACCCTGGACCCCAGTCTCCCCATTCATAGGGAGAACTGATGCTCAGTATACCCACTTGAGCTGTGAGCTTTCCTGGGGAGTTGGTGAAAGCTTGCATTGGGGTCTGGGGAAGAGTAGGGCGCAAAGTGTTCCCCTCCTCAGGGTCCACTTGGTGTCCTAAGACCGGGGGCCCCAGTGTTTTTCTGGCCCGGCAGCTGTTTCAGTTTTGAGTCATTTATCAGGCAGTGAGTCCAGGGAGGCTGATAAAAGCGAGGTAGAAATGGAAGACACCTTCATCCTGGGTCTCGGGCTGCAGTTGGATTTATGTGTGTGGTATGGGAAGAAGAGCTGTGGGCAAGTTGTATGCGCCACATCGAAGGCAGGTTCTGCAGCTCAGTGCCCTTTAATAGCGTTTTAAATCTGTGGGTACCCCGTGTGGGCAGAAGAGAGCAGGAAGAAAAGAACAATTACTCAGTAAAAGCAAGCTTGGTTCTTCCCATCTATCACTTGGGTAGGGGCCAGGGGGGAAGGGTAGGGTGAGTGAGAGTATTATTTAGTGGGTGGTTCGTTACTGATTCATTTATTCATTAATTGTTTGAAAAGACTTGCTTGGGCACCTGCTGTGTGCCAGGCCCTGGGTTAGGTGCTGGAGACTGTACCTTTAGTGAGCACCTAGATGAGGGGGTGCTGGCACATGGATTAGGGGCCCTGGCACATCATAGTGATAGAGGTGGCAAGAGGAGCGGAGAAGACACAGGTGGACAAGGCTTCCTGGAGAGAGGATGCTTTGACTAAGAAGCGAAAGGTGTGCCACAGCCCAGATTCCAGGCAAAGGGCAGCCACCTTTCTCCTGTCGCTCACCCATGCTTCTCCCAGAGGCATTGACGACCTCAATTGACAACCTCAAGATAGGTACAGGTTGAAGTCATGGAAAATGCAAGTGGGAGGTGGTGGAAGGTTCGCTCTGTCTATAGTGCTGGCTGCATGGTCAGCAGTCCAGGGCATTTGCAGGAAACTTGATGGCTTGTGGATGCATCATGTCTTCTCGGGGGGTCCTGGGAGAACCTACCCTCCTGGTCCCAAAGACCAGCCCGTTGTCTGAGCCTGTAGTCCCTCTGTGCCAGCAAGCAGTGTAGGCATAGCCTGGCCATTGTGGGCAGAGCTGGCACAAGAAAACAGAGTGGCCAGACACAAATGAATTGGCTGATTGAGAGGCTGGTTTTCATCTAATGTGGTAAATTTCATAATTTAATTGCCTCAGCCAGCTAAGGCTGTTGAAAGGCATTTTCCCCACCAGGAAACACTTAGTTGGAACAAGCTGTGGGTAGAGGTGGGAGGTGCAGGGGAAGAGGGAGGAGGGAGAACTTAAGCATCCACAGCTTTCAGTAACAGCATCCCCGCAGGACTTATCAATCAGTATCCATCCCCAGGTGATGGAAGTCAACCCAGCCCCTACAGCAGGTTCCAAACCCTTTCCTGGATCGCCTCATTGCCATACCAACCTAAACGTGTCAAAAACTGAGTACCTGTCATCCTCAAGGCGTCATCTTGCGAGACTGCTCCAGGTCCTTCTGAGGCTGTTAGGAGCTGGGGAGGGGCTACAGTGGGATTAGGTGGGGATAAAAAGGGGTTCAGGGTTAGGAAGGGCTTCCTATTAAGTCCTTTTAACTCGAGGGCAGTGGAAAGAGCATGGACTCTGGCACTAGACTGGGATTCAAATGCTGTGGGTCTGTGATCAAGTTCCTTCACCTAATTGAGCTGTGTTAGCTTTTCCCCTTTTTTTTGTCCTCTGCAGAATTGAGGTTGGGTGCTTGTTGCTCTGCAGCTGACTTGCAGCCTTCCCGAGTCCCTGGTCACCTCCCCCTCCCCATGCACCCTCCCTCTCTCGCCACTCTTTCTTCCTGCTAAGCCTTCCAAGCTGTGTCCCAGCACCCTGTTGGATGATAAACAGTAGGTGTGTGGCACTTAGTGACCTGTTTTTTGGTTTTTGGTTTTTTACTTTGGAGATGGAGTCTCGCTCTGTTGCCCAGGTGGAGTGCAATGTTGCGATCTCGGCTCACTGCAACCTCCGCCTCCCAGGTTCAAGTGATTTTCCTGCCTCAGCCCCCCAAGTAGCTGGGATTACAGTGGCACGATCTCAGCTCACTGCAGTCTCCGCCTCCTGGGTTCAAGTTATTCTCCTGCCTCAGCCTCCCGAGTAGTTGGGATTATAGGCATACACCACCATGCCTGGCCAATTTTTGTAGAAACAGGGTTTTGACATGTTGGCCAGACTGGTCTGGAACTCCTGACCTCAGGTGATCCACCCGTCTCGGCCTCCCAAAGTGCTTGAATTACAGGCATGAGCCACTGCTTCAGGCCTGTTTTTTTTTTTTTTAAAGACAGAGTCTTGTTCTGTCGCCAGGCTAGAGTGCAGTGGCACGAGTCTGCTCACCGCAGCCTCCACCTTTCGGGTTCAAGCGGTTCTCCTGCCTCAGCCTCTCAAGTAGCTGGGATAATAGGCCCGTGCCACCACACCCGGCTAATTTTTGTATTTTTAGTAGAGACGGGGTTTCACCATGTTGGCCAGGATGGTCTCCATCTCTTGATCTTGTAATCCACCCACCTCAGCCTCCCAAAGTGCTGGGATTACAGGCATGAGCCACTGTGCCAGGCCTGTAATGGCAGCTGTGGGCTCAGAAATCCAAATGAAACATATTTTCTGCAAATGCATAAAAACCTTGCCAGCCATACTTTTCTCCCATAGTGGTCTCCTATGCCCTGAGTTGGGTACAGAGTCTGTATGAGGCTCACCTGGACCACTTCTTATTTCAGTGTGACCAAGGCCCAAGGCCATCTCCATCTGGTCACCACCCGGTAACTAGAACCCTCAGAACCTGTTGGCAGAAAGAGCACTTGAGTGGGAGTAGGAAAGTCCTGCTTGGCTGTGTGACTCCATGCAGGTTTCCTCACCTCTGGGAGTCTCAGTTTGCTCTCCGGTGTAATACTTCTGTTAAATGTTTCGCTATAACATTTCAGACGTTCTTGCAGGTGCTGGCATTCAGCATTCTGATGAGGCTTGAGTTACTTGCTTAGCCCTTCTGGGCGGAAGAGCTTGAGTAGCCAGTAGAGTGCAGAGGGGCCGACTTAGAAGTCAGGAATGGGGTTCTAGTTCCAGCTCAGCCTAGAATGTGCTGTGGGAATTGGTTACTTGCTCTGGGCTCTAGTTTTTCCACCTGTACGATGAGAGGGGTGACGTAGGCAAGCTCCTAGTTGCCTTTTCTTTCTCAGTGGATGGAGACTGAGTCAGCTTTTCCCAGTAACTCCAAAGGGATGGGGCTGTTCTCCTTGAGCCTCCTGCAGTTCCTCCCCTGCCCACTGCCTCAGTTTGAGGCCTCCTGTGAAGGGGCTGGTGGAGATAGAAGACTGAATCAGGAAAGCACGAGGCCGGGCTTAAGGGAGCAGGTGTGTGGGTTACTCATTTCCCAAGGCCACCGCTCTGGCTGGTCCTGGGCAGGAGCTGGGTAAGTCATAGGAGCATCTAGAATGACTAGGATGAGACCTCACTGGGGGGATGTCCCCTGGGCACAGCGCCAAGGCCACCTCCTGACAGAGTTGGACAACAAGCTCCAGGAGCAAGGGGGATCTTGAGCAAATTAGCCGGGCATGGTGGTGGGAGCCTGTAATCCCAGCTACTTGGGAGGCTGAGGCAGGAGAATCGCTTGAATCCTGGAGGCAGAGGTTGCGGTAAGCTGAGATCACGCCACGGCACTGCAGCCTGGGCAACAGAGTAAGACTGTCTCAAAAAAAAAAAAAAAAAAAAAGAAAGAGGGATCTTGAGGGTGCCCAGGGGGGCAGGAGGAGGCGCCTGAGCACCAGCCTGCAAGACCAGTTGGATGGCTTCTCCCACGGGGATGCAGGGCTGAGCAGGCCACCGGAGCGGGAGCCCTGCGTCTACTGCCACCTGCCCAAGGGCCACATTCACCTAGGTGTCACTCCCCACCCACCTCTGCCAGGAGGAGCTTTCCACCATCAGCTGTGTGGTCAGGAGTAGGATGCAGGGGTAGGTTGGAGACAGAAAAGCTTGCTTATATTTTTTGCCTGCTCCCACTGGGATCCCAAGGAGAGGCTCACTACAGATCGATCTAGGCTGAGCAGAATTAATTTCCTAATTAAGATAAGGAGAAGCTTTGCTCATTCAAACCCCAGGACAAGCTGCCGGCCAGGTTAGCTGTTGGCCGGGCCGATTTGTCTGAGAGAAGTGAGAGCCAAGAAATGCAGGAGCTCCTTTTCTAGAAAGCCATGGCGATTCCATCCATTGTGCAGAGTTCATGTCTTGCACTGTTGCTGGGCTTGTAAGACCTTGGCAGCAAGTCCCTTAACCTGTGAATGCCTCTGTTGTTCACTGGCTTAGAAATCTGAGGGAGAAAGGTATCCATCTTTATTCATGCAACAAACATTTGTTTCGTTTTCTGAATGGCTCGCCCTGGACTAGAAGCTGGGGAAGGAAAGTCAGGTTCAGAGAGTTGCTGCTTGAGAGCTGAGTGTCTGATGTGGGAAGCAGACAGGCGGGTAGGGCGCAGCGCGAGAGTCTGAACACTGGGCGTGTTGAAAGGCTGCCTCAGTTTCCTCATTGATGAGGGAGGAGGTAGACTGTTGGTTTCCTCATTTCAAATGTGTTCAGGGAATTTTTTTCCCCATCTGTTCTCTGCCAGGCTCCGGGATTCAGTAGAGAACAAGGCCTGGTCCCCTCACCTCCCCCTCCGACCCCCTCCTGATCCCACATTCAGCTGGGAGAGGCAGACAGCAGACTGACGAAATACGCAGCTGCAAAGGAAGTGGACAGGGAGGTGTGGGAAGGTGGCCACAGGAGGGTGCACTCAGAAGAGGGGTCAAGGAAGGCCTCGCTGGGGTGGTGACATTTGAGCCAGCCATGGGAGGATCCGAGAGGCATGCCAGGTGGAGAGCACAGCTCATGCAAAGGCTGGGCCAGCATGGGCTGTGGAAGGAGAGGTGATGAGGCAAGAGGAGCTGCAGCCTGACGTTCCTAAGCCCTCTGGTGTTGGGGGAGACCAAGGATAACGTTGCCCTCTTTTGTTTTATTGTTTTTCTTTGCTTTAAATAATATAGATTTCCTTTTTTTTTTTTTTTTTTTTTGAGATGGAGTTTTGCTCTTGTTGCCCAGGTTATAATGCAGTGGCACGATCTCAGCTCACTGCAACCTCTGCCTCCTGAGTTCAAGCGTTTCTCCTGCCTCAGCCTCCCAAGTAGCCTCCCAAGTCACCTCCCTCCAGGATTACAGGCACATGCCACCATGCCCAGCTAGGATTTCCTTTATACATGAAAAATACCGGAAAAGATGGAGCACAGTGTGAGGGTTTATCCCCTCCTTTTTATCTGTCTGCAGATGGGTGCTTACCCTTCTAGTCCTCCATTGTACATACAGATTTTGCATTTACATAATTTGAATCATACTGAGTACTCTACAGCTTCTACCACTTAGTGTGTGGTGTAGCTCTTTCCTTTTTCACAGTGCCATCATATTCCACACTGCGGCCAAACCATCATTTCCTCTCACTGTGTCCTAAGGAGAGACTTTGGATCATGCCTCATTTTCCCTGTATGATCAATGAAATCTCGTATGTCTGATCATGCATCTTTATGAGCAAGTGTGATTATTTTAAATTTTCATTGTCAAAGCCAAATGCCTTCTGCAAAGACTTACCCAGTCTACTCTCCCACTAATAATAGTGTCTGATTGCCCATTTTTCTCTACAGACTCACTAGTAATTTTTTTTTTTTTTTTTTTTTGAGACAGAGTTTTGCTCTTGTTGCCAGGCTGGAGTGCAATGGCATGATCTTGGCTTACTGCAGTCTCCGCCTCCCGAGTTCAAGTGATTCTCCTGCCTCAGCCTCCCTCCCAAGTAGCTGCGATTACAGGCATGCGCCACCACACCCAGCTAATTTTGTATTTTTAGTAGAGACGGGGTTTCTCCATGTTGGCCAGGCTGGTCTTGAACTCCCGACCTCAGGTGATCCACCCACCTCGGCCTCCCAAAGTGCTGGGATTACAGGCATTAGCCACCGCACCTGGCCCCCAAATTTTTTATATTTGCATTTTTAGTTTTAGCTAATGTGACGGAGAGTGGAATCTCATTGTTCCATTAAAAAAAAAAGTTTATTCAGGCTTTGTCCTTTGATTCTAGTCCACTTTTGTTTTTCCAAAAGATCGAAGTTTAGTGAGTGCTGCTTCTGCTACTTACTGATCTCCTGACCTCAGCTGGGGACTCATCTGTGAAATGAGGCCCTTTAATCCCTGGCCCCCACTAGGCTGCCGTACATTGTGCATGGGGAAACATTCCTGAAAGTTCGTTTTATGCTGAAAAGCTCTGCAAATGTGAAGACACGTGGTTTTTACTAGGAAAATGGAAATATCTGGAACATTGGAGTAAATTCAGGTGTTTCTAAACAGCCAGTGTATCCAGGGGAGGAGCTAGGGTGACTTTGCCCATGTGCAGCGGAGCTGGCTTTAGGTGGGCAGTGTCTGCCTAGTGTCCCGGAGATGCACGGGAGCTTACCTGGCTGAGAGAACCATCTGACTGAGCTTGAGAGCTGCTCACAGAAGGCTGGCCCAGTCGGTGATCTATCACCTGTCTGCAGGAATAAAGTAGTAAGCCGGAGAGAGTTCCCTAGCTGGTCCAGGAAAAGGTCCAGAAAGGGGCAGTGGCCACCACAGACCAAACCCTGTCTGCTTGTTGGTAGAGCCCAAGGGCTGGGGCAACAAGAACTTTGTGAATGTCCATGGGTGTCCTTATTTGTTTACCTGGAACAGGAGGCTTTAAAACAAGCAAAAGATTTACCAGAAGGGCCCTTGTACTTGATTTGGAGACGGAAGGAGGGGAAAGCTGTGGAGATGGATAGAGAAGGAAAGGCAAACTCTAGGGCCGGGGAAAACCAGGCCTATGTGGTCCCAGGAGACATCAGGCCCTGTGATAGAGAAGCTGGGGGCTGCTACCATGGCCTGGGCCCCAGAGGAATTCATTACTGCTAGGGTTAGGTACCTGGGGACGTTTTGGCCAGGCTCTCCCCATCCTTTAGGAACCAACATCCAGGTTGGGCCGTGATTCCCCTGCTGCCCTGGAGATGATTCAGAATCAAGCTCCAGAGGAGGCTCCTGTCATCCCAGCCAGCCTGACCTACTTGGAACAGCCTCAGGGACAGATGTGGGCCGGGGAAGGGAGAGGGTAACCAAGGGGACAGTGGGTCCCTCAAAGGGCTTGGGTAGGGAGGCCTCCTGCCTTTATACCGCTGCAGCTGGTGAGCAGGAGGAGGGAAAGGGGGCGACTCGCTGAAAGCAGTTTTCGCATTTATTAGACACCTCCTGATCTGAGAGTTGGGTGTTTCGTTAAGAGAGTAAGGGAAGCATCTCACTCCAGAGCTGTTTTTGCGTGGGTCCTCCTGGGGCAGGGCAGTGGGTGGGCTGCACTTGCTGGGCTCCTGTCCCACTGCCATTCTGAGCACAGCTTGAAGGCATTTATTTCACTGAGTTGCAGTGAGGTCGAATCACCAAGTTTCCTTTCAGGCATCAACTGGTATATCTGTATTGCAGGAAGTTGCTGTTGCTATTTTTACCACTCCAACCAGGGCTTTTTACTGGGAGGTACAATTACAAGCAGAATGTTAGGGTTTGGCTGGTTAGCTGAGCCCTGGGAGGCTCCTGCGGGCTGAGGCAGTGGCCATCGCACGTGGTCCCATGTTGTACAAAGCAAGACGTGTTTGCATGTGGACACACACCTACCCTGGTTGCTGGGTGGCTTTCTATAATCACTTCCAGTACCCGGAGTTTAGGTAAAAAAAAGAGTTTGCTGGGTTTTGCCCAGATAATTGTGCCTGACTGCTGGGGCAGCTCCGAAGCTGTAAGCCATGTAGTTCTGACTACCCAGAAAGTTGGAACTTTATTAAATGAAACTGAGAACCTACACTATGCTTTTAAACTCTGCTTTTAAAGGGCTTATTTGGCTGGGCACGATGTCTCACGCCTGTAATCCCAGTACTTTGAGAGGCCAACGTGGACGAATCACAAGGTCAGGAGTTCGAGACCAGCCTGGCCAATATGGGGAAATCCTGTCTCTACTAAAAATACAAAAATTAGCCAAGTGTGGTGGCACACACCTGTAGTCCCAGCTACTTGGGGGGCTGAGACAGAAGAATCACTTGAACCCGGGAGGCAGAGGTTGCAGTGAGCCAAGATTTTGCCACTGCACTCCAGCCTGGGTGACAGAGCAAGACTGTCTCAAAAATAATAATAATAACATAAAGGGCCTATTGACTAGATCAGACTCACACAGATAATCTCCCTTTTTTGAGGTCAGCTGATTGATTAGTAACGCCGTTAATTACACATATAGCAAACATTAGTTAGATCTGAAAATCTCTGTCATGTAGGGTAACATGATCATAGGAATCAAGTCCACATCCATGGACATCAACAACAGTAATATTAGTGACAGCAGCTCTCATGAATCGAGCAAAATTTGTGTGTCTCACACGAGAGAGTTACACTCTTTACACGTATTCTCTCTTAATTCTGAGGATGGTACCTTGCGGTAGGAACAGTTATTTTCACCCCCATTTTTCAGATGAGAAAACTGAGGCTTAGAGAATTTAAGTATCTTGGACCAGTTTTGTTTTTTTAATTTTTATTTTTTTGAGACGAAGTCTCACTCTTGCCAGGCTGGAGTACAGTGGCACAATCTTGGCTCACTGCAACCTCCAACTCCCTGGTTCAAGTGATTCTCCTTCCTCAGCCTCTCGAGTAGCTGGGATTATAGGCACACACCATCACACCTAGCTAATTTTTGTATTTTTAGTAGAGACGGGGTTTTCACCATGTTGGCCAGGATGGTCTCCATCTCCTGACCTTGCGATCTCCCTGCCTCGGCCTCCCTGAGTGCTGGGATTACAAGCGTGAGCCATGGCACCCAGCCTCTTGGACCAGGTTTATAGGTAGCAACTGTAGTGCTGGGATTTGAAACCAGGGACCTTTAGCATCTAACCCTCCTTGTTAGGCTGCCCAAGGTCGGTATCTCCACTTTGCCGTGTCTGATTTATGGAACACCATTCAGAAGAGTTAAGATTTGCTCTTTCCCATCTGGCATTTTTAAAAAGTTTTTTTTTGAGGTGGAGGCTCGTTCTGTCCCTCAGGCTGGAGTGCAGTGGTGCAATCTTGGCTCACTGCAGCCTGCGTCTCCCAGGTTCAAGTGATTCTCCTGTCTCAGTCTCCTGAGTAGCTGGGATTATAGGCGCCTGCCACCACGCCCAGCTGATTTTTCTATTTTTAGTGGAGAGGGGGTTTCACCGTGTTGGCCAAGCTGGTCACAAACTCCTGACCCAGGTGATCCACCCAGCTCAGCCTCCCAAAGTGCTGGGATTACAGGCGTGAACAACTGCACCTGCCTGGGCACCGTGGCTCACGCCTATAATCCTAGCACTTTAGGAGGCCAAGGCAGGTAGATCACCTGAGGTTAGGAGTTTGAGACCAGGCTGACCAACATGGCAAAACCTCATCTATACTTAAAAAAAAAAACTACAAATAGCTGGCCATGGTGGCAGGTGCCTGTAATTCCAGGCACTTGGGAGGCTGAGGCAGGAGAATTGCTTGAACCCAGGAGGCAGAGGTTGCAGTGAGCCAAGGTTGTACCACTGCACTTCAGCCTGGGTGATAGAGCGAGACTGTGTCTCAGAATAAATAATAAATAAAATGTTTAAATAGGATACTTGTTGGTTATTTTGCAAATAATTTGGCAGCTCCAGGCAGGCACCAGGGAACTCTCACGCGTATCTAACAGATCTCTGGATCATTTTGATTCTTTCTCCCTTGGGTATTGTGGCAAATCCCTGTTTCATTCAGCAGTGTTTATTAAGCATCTAATCGATTCTAGGCAGCAAAGATGACACAGAACACTGTCCTTGAGCTGCCACTAGAGAGAAGGGCACAATACATGTGACCTGAGGAGTGAACAGTGCTGTCCAGCAGAAGAAAGGCTACAGTGCTACAGCAAAGACAGAGGGCAGAACATTCATTCTAAGAGACAAGACACAATTCTGTTAGTTACTGCATGCCCTATGCCCTGTGCATAGCGTGGGCCACCACCCTGTAGGTGTTCGGATTTCAGTGTATTTACTGCACTCATTTTCTGAGCATGTACCATGTATAAGGCTGACAAATGTAAAATGCAGACAAGGGGTGCAGCTGTGAAAGGAGAGACTATGGAGGGGAGGGTGTGGGGCTGAGCAGGGAGAATGAGGGGAAGGGAGGGGAAGAGCTGAAGCTGAGAGAGGGAGGGGGAGGGGTGAGGACAAAGCTGGAAAGGGCAGTGATTGAACAAGGCTTGGTTCTGAAAGCCTCGAAGGCTTCTGAGCAGCAGAGCTCAGGATTTGGCAGGAGTGGAAAGAGATGGTTTGGGAGTCCGGTCATAACCTGGCCTGCAGTGGTGAGAGCGACTGGGAAGGAAAACCCCAATTCGAGGTCCCAGGGGGAGGATGCAGTGGAACTTGGTGGCTAAACAACATGCTAAAAATGTGTACATGAAGGACTGGCTATTTATGGGCACCCATGTTTTTGCTATAAATATACACACACATATAATTTCAGGAGACCGAGAATTATCAACTGCAAAGCCCAAGTGTAGCAGTCCACTCGTGGCTCCTGTACTTTGCTGCCGGAGGGCCTGCCCTCTGCAGACCCCTGAGGTCTAGTATTTTTGGGAAGGATGAGGTGGTCCTGTGGGTGAGGAAGGCTTCTGATAATAAAGGGAGGAGCTGGCAGGGCCAGGTCGTTAGAGGGAGGCAGCTGGCAGTGGGTGAGAGGGTATACGGGGTCCAGCTGCCTCCAGTGGCAGCAGGCTCTAGTGCCTGCATCATAGTACAGATGGGATGGAGACCCTCCGCATAAGCCTTGACGCTTCCTACAGAAGTTTCTTTTTCTGAGTTCTTAAAAAAAAAATGTGGTTAGTGCGGAGGATAAGAAAAACCTGCTGGCCAAAGTGGGTGGATTACTGGAGGTCAGGAGTTCAAGACCAGCTTGGCCAACATGGTGAAACCCCGTCTCTATTAATAATACAAAAGTTAGCCAGGCGTGGTGGCATGCACCTGTTATCCCAGCTACTTGGGAGGCCAAGGCAGGAGAATCGCTTGAACCTGGGAGGCACAGGGTACAGTGAGCGCAGATTGGGCCATTGCATTCCAGCCTGGGCAACAAGAGTGAAACTCCATCTCAAAAAGGAAAATCTGCTACCCCAGTGTTCTCAAGGTGTGGTCTGGGCATCCCTGAGATTCTCTTGGTAGGGGATCCACAAGGGCAAAACTATTTTCATGGTAATACTAACACGTTATTTCTCCTTTTCACTCATTCTCTCCAGAGTGCATAGCTCAGTGAACTGTTGCTTTCCAAATGGCCGATGCCTGATGTGACAAAGTCACGCATGGGTGAACAATCTATTCAAAGTGCAGGACAGGCTGTCAGATGGCAATGCCACTGAGTACAAAAGTTCATTGATAATGGGCTCAGATTTCACATTGCAGCTAACCTTAAAGGCACTGTATTCGTCAAGTCTTAGTGTAGTGTCAAAGAGTATCCACAATTATCTGAAAATAAAATCTCCCTTCGAACTGTCTGTATAAGGTTGGATTTTCTTTTTTTTTTTTCTTTCTTTCTTTTTTTTTAATAAGATGGGGTTTCACCATGATGGCCAGGCTGGTCTTGAACTCCTGACCTCAGGTGATCCACCCACCTCGGCCTCCCAAAGTGCTAGGATTACAGGCATGAGCCACTGCCCCTGGCCCTGGATTTTCTTTCATACTGTATAGTCAAAACAATGTATTTCAACAGATTTAATGCAAAAGTGGATATGAGAATCCAGCCACTATTCTCAAACATTTTTAAAATTGATTTTTGGGCAAAAAAAATTTTTTTTTAAAATTGACATATAACAATTGCACATATTTTGGCACCTGTGATATTTTAATACCTGTATACAGTGTGTAATGATCAAATCAGGTAACTGGGATACCTGTCACCTGAAACATTTATCTTTTCTTGGGACATTCATTTCTGAAAAATATCTGTTACTGCCAGGTTCAGTGGCTCGTACCTGTAATCCCAGCACTTTGGGAGACCGAGGCAGGTGGATCATTTGAGATCAGGAGTTTGAAACCAGCTTGGCCAACATGGTGAAACCCCGTCTCTACTAAAAATACAAAAAAAAAAATTAGCCAGGCGTGGTCGCACATGCCTGCAATCCCAGCTGCCTGGGAGGCTGAGGCAGGAGAATTGCTTGAATCTGGGAGGTGGAGGTTGCAGTGAGCTGAGATCATGCCATTGCACTTCAGCCTGGGTGACAGAAAAACACTTGTTATTTATGTTAACATATAATGGGTTTATTATTTTAAATTAACATATAAATTTTTGCCTAGTTTTAATTTCAACTGTGGCAAATACTAAGAGGCAAAACCACATAAACAGAAGCCCCTTAGGGTTCTCATTTTTCAGTTGTAAAGAGATCCTGAGACCAGACAGTTTGAGAACAGCTGTACTACCTAACGTAAGTCCCTGAAAACAGGGAGCTAGCTGTTGGACCCTGTGCCCGGCTCTGCACATCATCTTCCCTCCTTAGTCCCTCAGCAGTCCTTTGGGGTTAGTGTAATTCTTTTTGTGTCTGTTTCACAAATGAGGAAACTGAGGCACTGAGAATGAATACCAGGCATAGGTCTCACTGTGCAGAGGTGGGAGTGCCGGCACATGGGGATGTCCCAGACTGATGTTGCTGTTCTCAAGCCGGAAGGAAGGCAGATGTGGGGGGTGACAGGGGAAGTCTGCTGTGTATGCTCTGGTCCTCCGCCTAGTGCGCGGCGCTCAGCCTGGCAGGGAGGTGCATCTCCGGGCGCTGTCTCCTTTCCTGAGGCCCAGGAAGACAGGTATAGGTTTGCTGTGGCAGCGGGAGGCTTGGGAAATCATAGTTTGTAACAGGATGACTCTGTTGAGGCACACATGGTGTTGGTGTCCAGGAGTATGCTTGGTCTTCTTAAATATCCCACATTTTGCTGTTTTGGAGTGAAACAGCTTTGAATACTGGCTCCAGCCAAACTGAGGATATGTGCACATTACTTACCTTCTCAGAGCCTCAGTTTGTTATCTGTACAACCAGGACAGTGAGACCTTATAAAGATGTTGAAAGGATTGAATGAAAGAATGTAGGCAGAGCTGCTGTGCAAAGCTCACATACAGCAGGGTGCTTGAAGATAATGTCGCTTTGGACAGAGTTCAGTAGGTCAAAAGGGTGTGCAGTGAAAACAGTCTCCCCTGCTCCCTCCATCATAGCTAGCAGTAACTGATTTCTTACACAGCCTGCCAGAGATATTTTGTGCACGTGCCAGTAGGTGTGACTATATTACATACGTGGGTGTGTGAATAGTCTGGTTTTTAACACATGTCAAAGGTAACATCTGATACACAGCTCTTTCATTTTAGTGCAGAAAGCCAGTCATTCAGTTTTTTTGACGGCTGTGTAGTACTCCACTCTGTGAATGTACCCAAGTAGATCTCACCAGGCCTCTTATTCATGAACATTGCGGTTGTTCGCAGCCCTTGCTTTGTAACTGTGCTCTGGTGTATAAACTCGCTCATGTGCAGGCATGATGGAAGGGAAATTTTCAGGAGTGGAACTGCTAGGGCAGAGGGCACATGCATTTGTCATTTTGTAAGATGTTGCCCAGTTGTCCAAAGAGGTGGTGCCAACTATGCTCGCCCTGCCCATCTCTCTGTGGGGAAAGAGAGTTGTGCCTTGGGCTTTGAGAATTGAGAGGCATTCTCATTCCGATTTAGAATCAGCTTGACAGCCTGGAGAAGAGCAGCGCTTCTGGAGAACAGGGAGAAGAAATTCACTACCAGTACGTGGCCAGTGCTTGGCTCTTGTTCTTCTCTTGTTCTGTTCTGTGTGTTTGTTGAAAGTGATATCTAGGCCAGAGTGCTTCTAATGGCTTCATCTGTGGGACCAGACCGGAGGAGAGACAGCCTCCCTCCAGGCCCTCAGGCTGCATCTGTTTGCAAAGGGCCCGGCCAGTGCTGCTGTCCAGGGGGGTCCTCCTCGGGACGCCACGTTTACTTAGGAGGGAGCCAGTCTCTCTGCCCCAATTTGTTTCTCTCTCTGGCTTGCTCTGGATAAGTGGAAGGAAATGAGTTACTTTGCAGGTGGGTGAACCTGAGTACCGAGCTTTTTGTCCCCTCTGGTGAGAGCAGTGGTGTCCATTTTATTGACATTACTCCCGTCTGGAGCAGCAGCTGGGCCTGCAGATGACTTCCAACTCTGGGGTCCAGAAGAAGCCGGGGCAGCACCCCAAGCTGAGAGGGAGTGGGATGCGGCTGGTAGAAGCCAGGCGGTAGCTTTCATCGGCCTTGACGGGTGCAGAGGGGCCCCCACCTCTCCCTGAGCTGAACCCGCGTCATTGCAGGGTGGTTTAAGTGTGGCTTGCGAGTGGCCTACCTGGTAAACAACTTTTAGGACAGCATGACATAAAAAAACTATCACTTTTCTTGAAAGGATTTATCTCAAGAGACTACAGTGAACCACCGGAAGCAAAGACACTTTTTTTTCCCTTGGATAAAAATTCAGACAGTTATGGTGAATGGATTAGTAAACCATAGTGATGTGTTTCCACAGACATTGCAGTTTATAATCGACAACCACAAAGACACTAGACTAAGGATCGTGAGGGCTGCGGGAGGCCGGGTCCCCAGTGCCTGCGCTTGGCCGGTCCTTCATCAGTCTTTGTTCAGGAGTGCGTGAAGGATAGGAAAATGGCAACTATGTGAAAAGTTGAGGTAAAACCAGTATAAACTAATATTCTGCAATTGCAGTAATTTAAAAGTATTTGTTATGGGATAAAAACTGAGAATAATACACCAAAGTGAAAATGTTCTGTTTGCAGTGTTTCTCAATCTTGTTGGCACCTCCCTACCCCTAAGCCTTTTTAGGCTTTTTTCCCTAATTGCTACCCAGCTTCCTCATTGCATTTTAATACCACATATCTATGCCTGACACATACAATGAATAAGAGTTTTTTGTTCCCCAGGAACTAGGCTGCGTCCACCACCTCCTCCCCGGTCACCCTGGTTAGGTGGTGCGGTCCTAGGCATTCGCATCTTTTCTGTCTTACTCCTCGCTGTTATGTCGGTAAAAGACAACACGATGGAGCTCCTGGGTGTGGCTCTTGGCCTCTGACTTGGTCTGTGGTAGCCCCACTCAAGAAGACAGGACACTGGGCAGAAAGACGGGTGCCGCCCGTTATGGCCGCCTCTGCACCTGCCGTGGGCTGGATGTGTGGCCTGGACAGCTCCTCCCGTGGGAGGGCTTGGCTGGCTTCTCCTCTTAGCAACATGGGTTCTCTTTAAAAAAAAAAAATGTTGTTGAGGAGCTGGCCAAATCCATATGCTGTCTTCCAGTAGCTGGGCAAGTCTTGGGTAGGTCCTTTCTCTAAGGTGAACTTTGTCAACCCTGATTCCCCATCTGACCACAGAGGCTGCTCCCCACTAGGACTAGTGACCCACAGGAGAGAAGTGGATTTCATGGGGCCTGGGGGCTTAATCCTCTTGGGGATCCAACTATCCTGGTGGAGAAGCTGGTGGAGAAGGCTGCTCAAGGGGTAGACAGAGAGGATGGTGTCCTGGTGCTGGGACCTGCTGGTGGACACAGGGCTGAGGCCCCGCTGACAGCTCTTCTGTCCCCTTTGGTGCTCAGTAAAGAGTGAGATGGCCTGGATTTGAACACCGCCCCTTCCCCAGTCTTGGGTCAGTGAGCTCACATCGTGTGGTTATGGGAACAGACTCAGCAAGCCAGAGCCCGGGGCTCTGCCCCCATTCCTTGCGTAGCTTTGAGCTAATTGCTTAACGCCTCCCTGTCCAGTTTCCTAAGCTGTAAGATGCAGATGATGATTATACCTAAGGCTGAGTAGGGATGAGGTGAGTTAACACATGAAGCGTTGAGACGTGCCCAGCACATAGTTAGTACTAAGCAACTGTGATTAGCACTGTTGTTGCCATTATCATTAACCTGCAAGCTTCTATTATTTTTATTTTTGTATTCTTTTTTTTGAGATGGAGTCTCGCTGTGTCATCAGGCTGGAGTACGGTGGCGCAATATTGGCTCACTGCAACTTCCACCTCCCAGGTTCATGCAGTTCTCCTGCTTCAGCCTCCCAAGTAGCTGGGACTACAGGCACCCACCACCATGCCCAGCTAATTTTTGTATTTTTAGTAGAGTCAGGATTTCACCATGTTGGCCAAGATGGTCTCGATCTCTTGACCTTGTGATCCACCTGCCTCTGCCTCCCAAAGTGCTGAGATTATAGGTGTGAGCCACTGTGCCCGGACCTTCTATTTTCTTATCTGTAAATTTTTTACAGAAATAGTGTGGCCTATGGCAGGATTGGACTTTGTGGATCTCTGGCGGGTAAGCGAAGGCGTGTAGCTGGTTTTGGCCAGTGAGATGTGAATACAAGTGGTGTGTGTCCTTCCAGGCCAAGCATTTACTCCTCAGTGCTATGCTTTCCAGAGTGCTCTCTCCGCATTTCAGCATAGTGACTGGTGACATGGTGGCAGCTCTGTCATCTGGGTTCCTGGGGCTGGAATTGATGAGAACACTCACCACTGCCTGAACCATGATGCATGTGTTAATAGTATTAGCAAGAAATAAAATCTTTCTCCTGTACAGCTGCTGAGGTTTGGGGGTTGTTTGTTGCTGCAGCAGACCCTCATCCATCCTGATTAAGACAGAAAGTCATAACCATGTTGAGCTTGGTGAGGATTACATTTTGCATGTAAAATGTCCACAGTATCAGGTACGATAGTTGTGCGTCTGATTTGGCTCCCTTCCTGGCCAGAATCTCCGACTGATTTTTAGCAACAACTGTTGCTTCATCTTTCAGCAGAGTTTCACAGGCCTTGACCCCTTACCTCCTGTTCTGTGCCTTCTGTGTGAAGGCAGAGCTGCTGCCCTGGCTGGGGCCCAGCATGGTGCCCCCACCCCCCGACCCATTCCTCTGGAGTGGAGAAGGCATCCATCTCAGTAGCATCTTTCAACTTGTAATCACAGCTCCCTGCTCCCCTGTGACCAGAGGCTGCAGTCACCCTGGGACTCGGCAGTCAATTCTGGAAGTTAAAGTGGCTGCCCTTCAAGTGTGCTTAATGTTTGGGTGCATTAAGTTAAAAGACTGGAGCATGTGGGGACGGCGCTGAAACCTTGGCTGGCCCTCTGGGTCAGTCGGGACCTCCCTTCACTTTCCAGGCTTTGTCTGCAGGCAGACAAGTAGGGCCATGTGTAGAGTAATCCTGTGATTCATTGTCCGCAAGGGACACTGTGCATGTCTGGGTGGGGAAGGAGACACAAGTTTGAGAGCGTTGGTTGGTGGCACTGTAGATCGTGACCTCAGAACAGCAGGCCAAGCCAGGTTGTCTCTCTGCCGCACTCTCAGCAGCTGCGGAAGGGCTGTGGTTCTGTGCTGTTGGGGTGGGCATTGGCTGGGAGCTGTTTGATGCAGGGACCTCATGGGATGGCCTGAAGAGGAAGACCGTTAATTACCAATCATTGTCTGAAGCAGACATCCTCACCCCTTCCCTGAGCCTTGCTCCGTTCTAGAACTGCCCAGTGGGCAGTCCATTCCTGTGCAGGAGGCGTGGGGGCCAAAGTGAGGCAAGGAAGTTGGGGTGAGGCTGAGGGCTGGGAGGTCTAAGTACTGCCCAGCAACCTGACCACCCCCTGAGACCTGAAGGCATCATTTCACGATTCTTGTGACTTCACTGCAGGTTTCAAATCTTTTTGCAATAAAAAGCTGAATCAAAACCAAAATAAATATGCACACTGAAAAACATAAATAATTCTGATCAATTACATTTTAAATAAAAAGATATATATGGTATTGAATAAAGATACATAAAGCTTGTTTTGCTATTTATTTTTTATTTTTTGAGACAGTCTCTCTGTCACCCAGGCTGGAGTGCAGTGGCACTATCTTGGCTCACTGCAACCTTCACCTCCCAGGTTTGAGCAATTCTCTTGCCTCAGCCTCCCAAGTAGCTGGGACTACCCCATGCCCAGCTAATTTTTATACTTTTAGTAGAGACTGTTTTTTACCATGTTGGTCAGGCTGGTCTTGGACTCCTGACCTCAGGTGATCTGCCCGCCTCAGCCTCTCAAAGTGCTGAGATTAGAGGAATGAGCCATTGTGCCCTGCCAGCTTTTTTTTTTTTTTTTTTTTT
>PVKP010038928.1:0-20521 GCA_004027715.1 Plecturocebus donacophilus
ACCCACATCCACACACACACACACCCCCACACACACACACACCCATGTCCACACACACATCATGAACTAGAAGGTAAGCTCTATGAATGCTAGTCCTGGCTACAAACTTACAATGGGGTCTTTGATCAAATCTCCTAACCATCTAAACCTTGGCTCTTTTGGCTATAAAATAGAAATAATATTTTATCCTTCATTACTAGGGTATTGTGATCATTAAATTGAGATGAATGAATGGCCTTAGAAAACTAGAAAGCACTGTCCGAAAGACCAGTTTAGATATTATTTCCTAGAGACTGCCTTTAATAAAGAACAGGAAGTTATAGAAAATCACCTGAGATATGAACATGCAGCCAACAGAAAATATACGTGGCTCTTAAGCATATGACAAGATGCTTATCCTTATTGCTAATAAGTGAAACAAAAACTAGATTTAAGAGATTGATTTTACCTGTCCAATTAGTGAAGTTGCTAATACTCTTATCTTTCTATGGAAAGGACTACTGTTGAGGGGAATGGATGAGCTGAGAAGCGGAGACTCCGCCTGTTGCTGATGGGAATATAAGTTGATACATTCTCTACGGGAAGCAAATTGATCATATTAATTGTAACTGAAAATGCATACGTTTGGCCAAGCAGTTCCATTTCTTGACATTTATCCTACAGATGTACTTGCACTTGTACAATGTAAGGCAGCTCTATGTGTACTGATAGGGAATGATCTACAAGGTATGTTAAGTGAAAACTGCAGAGTTCAGAACTGTTTACGCAAAAACATCATTTTAATAAAAGAAAGAAATGCTAATATTTGGCCTGTGCAGTGGTTCATGCCTGTAATCCTGGCACTTTGGGAGGCCAAGGTGGGTGGATCATCTGAGGTTAGGAGTTCAAGACCAGCCTCGCCAACATGGTGAAACCCTGTCTCTACTAAAAATACAAAAAAGTTAGCCAGGCGTGGTGGTGGGTGTCTGTAATCCCAGCTACTCAGGAGTCTGAAGCAGGAGAATCGTTTAAACCTGGGAGGTGGAGGTTTCAGTGAGCTGACATCTCACCACTGCACTCCAGCCTGGGCGAAAGAATGAAACTCCGTCTCAAAAAAAGAAAGAAAGAAAGAAAAATAAATAAATGCTAGTATTTGCATAGATTATATCTGAAATGATACTGCAGATTTAGATAATTATTGTTAGATTTTTGTCTTTCTTTTGTTTTTGCTTTTCTGGTAGTATTTGTTGTTTCTTGTTTGTTTTTTTCCTGCTGAGAAGTAGAGTTGAGTGGCTGGACACAGAGGTGAGAAAATTGTCATTGCATATTCTTGATAACTTTTTGAAGTTTTTATCATATGCAGATATTACCATTTTAAAAAATTGTAACAGAACAAAAGTAAATGGAAAACCAAAAGTGAACAACAACAAATATAGAAAAAGCGCCAATTCTCCTTCTTCCTTTCCATTAAAATAGAATAAGATAAAAATGAAAGAGTGAGGCGTGTGTGGTAGCTTAATGCCTGCAATCCCAGCACTTTGGAAGGCCTAGGCAGGAGAATTGCTTGAGCTCGGGAGTTCAAGACCAGCCTGGGCAATATAGTGAGACCTCATCTCTACAAAAAAATCCAGCAATAAGCTGGACATGGTGGCGCACACCTGTGATCCCAGCTATTCAGAGGCTGAAGGATCGCTTGAGCCAGGGAGGTTGCAGTGAGCTGTGAGTGTGCTACTATACTCTAGCCTGGGCGACAGAGTAAGACCCTGTCTCAGAAAAAGAAAAAGAAAAATGAAGAAGAAAGTCACTTTGAGGGAAATTAGTATCTTTTTATTCTTTCTGCTCTCTGTCTTGCTTGACTCGTATGCCTTTGTGTTTGTTAGGGTAAAGCTATTTTCCTTTTACTATTTAGGCTCTGGAAAATGAACCTGCGTTGACTCCTTACAACTGCAAAAAGTGATTTTATTTTCACCGTTCTAATGAACCAAAAAGTCCTGACTGCATTTTCCTCTTGATCTGCCAGTCTTTATTTCTGAGATCTGAGTAATCCTTGAGAAGTTGTGATCATCAAACCTAACCTAGATATTCCCTTTCCCTGACTTCCGGATGAGCTATGAGCGAGGGAGTTGGCTGGAAAGGCCCTTGGGGCCCGCTGCCCGGGGAATTCATCTCCGGGGTAATTAGATAGCTGCTTAGGGGCTGAGGATCCTAATTGGGGTGTCACACATCTTAAGATGTGACTCAACTTCTGCCTTCCTGCTTCATTAGGAATGAAAAGTTTGTATTTGGTCATTTTTACCTCCTGAGTGTTGCTTTCTAAATCTACTTTACGCTTTTCTTTTTTCACTTTCATGTTATTTGAGTAAAAGGCTCATCTTTTAACTCAATTAACCCACAAGCACTACTTTATAGTTTTCCCTACCAGACTTCCCTACCAGACTTCCCTACCAGACTTCCAGGGAAAACTTTATAGTTTTCCCTACCAGACTTCCCTACCAGACTTCCCTACCAGACTTCCAGGGAAAACTTTATAGTTTTCCCTACCAGACTTCCAGACAGGAGAGTGGCTTCCTGGCTATGAAGGCCAAATGTAGCCCCTACACACCAGAAATGATTTCTTGACAATTGTCTTTTTGCATGTTTTTTTTTTTTTTCCTGCCTCAGGTTTATTTGTACAAATAGCACAGGAGGACCCCAGCCCGATGCAGATGGCAGCCCCGGGGGGTCGCACCACTCCTTCTGTCTTCACGTGGGCAGACAGATATCTACTCTGAAGTCTTTGTATGGGCCTGGGCACCTTTGGGAGCTTGAGCTGGAACTGAAGCTGGAGCTGCAGCCTGGGCCTTGGTTTGATCCTTGGCCTGGCCTTGGCCTTGGGCCAGCAGAGCCTGAGCCCCTTGTTGGCAATGCGTGCACGAGCACGCTTCCCAAGCTTAGGGTGGGCAATGTAGGCAAGTCGATCGAGCTTGTGGCTGACACCCTGTGGGATCTTGGGCTTAACCTCCTTGGGCTTTACGAGGGCCTTGATGGCCTCAGCACGTGCACTCCTGGCCTTGGCATTGTTGGCCTGCATCTTCTTTAGGCCTTTCTTGTTGTGCTTCTTGGCAAAGCACATGTTCCTCAGGAACTTGGGGTCCACCCCCTTAAGAGATTCGTATCTTTGTGATCGGGGTTTCTTGATACCATTTCTGTGCCACTTTCGGGACTGGCTGTGTGTGGTGTGGCTCTTGGACTGGCCATGTTTGCACCTAAGCCGCAGTTCCCGAAGCGCTTAGGACCGGGAGAGCTTTTTTTTTTTTGAGACAAGGTCTCACTCTGTTGCCAGCCTGGAATGCAGTGGCGATATCACTGCTCACTGCATTCCCAACCTCCTCGTCTCAAGAGATCCTCCCACCTCAGCCTCCCTAGTAGCTGGGACGACAGGCACACGTCACCATGCCCAGCTAACTTTTGTATCTTTTGTAGAGATGAGGTTTTGCCATGTTGTGCAGGCTTTCCTTGAACTCCTGAGCTCAAGCAATCCTTCCGCCTTGACCTCCCAAAGTGTCTTGACCATTTTCACACAAAAAGGCCCACCATAAACGCCTGCCAAATAGGGTGTATGAAAGAGCCCCTCCATGTTGACTCACCAGCCCTTTTTGTTTTTTGGAGATGGGGTCGCTTTCACCCAGACTGGAGTGCTATGGCATGATCTTGGCTCACTGCAGCCTCCGCCCACTGCAACCTCTGTCTCCTGGGTTCAAGCGATTCTCCTATTTCAGCCTCTCAAGTAGCTGGGATTACAGGTGCGCACCACCACACCTGGCTAACTTTTATAGAGATGGGGTTTTGCCATGTTTGCCAGGCTGGCCTCGAACTCCCAACCTCAGGTGATCCGCCTGCCTCGGCCTCCCAAAGTGTTGAGATTACAGGTGTGATACAGCTCCCAGCCTCACCAACACTTTTGATTAGGAGAATTCACATAACCCATGTGGAGACACCCTCCAGGCCCCTGCAAGGAGTCTCTTTTATTGTGCACATAGACAATTTGGAGTAAAAAGCTCACTTAAAGCAAGGGTTATGTTTGTGCTTCTACTGCAAACGAAAACCATTTGCTTGTTTGAATGGGTTCAGCTTATTTTTATATTATTCATATGTATAAGTCAGAGATAATACACGTGATGGTGACACATATGTGAACTGCATGCTTGTGTTTGCTGGTAGGGACTTGAGTTTAGCTGATATTTTCACAGAACTTTTCTGGCAATCCTTTCAGCCTCACTTAAGCAAACAAATAGTTATATCCTTCACGAAACAACTGAACACACAATTCTGAGTGATTTTTCAGATGCTCTTTACAATGATTGGCCCAAGGCCTATCTTAACATCATGTACTATAGAAGCAACTGTACGCTTTTCTTTGAAGAAGAAAGATATATCTCAAGGCAACAGATTTCCTTCTGTTTTCCTTCAAGTGTTTGGCTCCAATTCAGTAATTAATTTTACAGAGATCATCAAACCATGATAATAGCAGCATGTGATATTCTTACCTTTTCTTAGGTGACTGGTACTAGGTTCCTAGAATCTCTGGTTTCCCAGCTTTTGTGGGGGTGTTGCATGAGAATTTTTGCTGTGGCGTGAGATGAAAACAAAAACAGACCAAACAGCTCGGGCAAGCAGTTCTGATGTCTGGGATTGAGTCATGGGTGAGGCCCTATAAATAGAGCGTACCCCTAGATGGATATCTAGCAGAAAGGAAAGGGGAAAGGTAGGGGTTGGGGCAACCAGGCCTTTGTTCCACAAGCATGTCATGAGTACCCACTATGTACTCGACACTGTGCTGGCTGGAGACACAGTGGGCAGGGATAGAGTGGTCCGCCAGACAACAGGACCTGCCATGAGGGACTACACACTCATCCAGAAGCCCTAGAGCCCTGTGTAGGGCAGCAGCTGTCACATGCCCTTCTCCTTTCCTGGCTCCTCATGGGAAGAGATACCAGCACTGTGAACTCTGTAGCTTGGAGAGAGCTGAGTCCTGCGACTTTTTGGGGGGTGGTGTGGGGTGTGAGATGGATTGTAGGGATCTAGTGGCATTGGGAGAAAGGACAAGTGTCAGTAGGACAGGTTCCATCAAGGACGGGCTGGAGGGAGGATGGAGGCATCAGAACCTATTCCGCTTCTAGGATTTTGGCTTTAGTCTCACAAAACTGATCTGATTGTGCAGAAGACTGAAAATCAAGGAAATTAACCCCAGAAAGTTAGACCCACTTGAGCTAAGAGCACAGTCGGGTGCCCCCTGTAAAGGATGTTGTCCTCCACCTCACCATCCTGTCACTTGCTGTTTAATAAGTCAGCTTTTTTGCCTTGTGCTGCGGTGAAAACATTGCTACAAATCTTGGTAAGTAAACGGAGTCTTAAAGCTTAAACCTCTGTCCTGGGCAAGGAACCAAAGGAGGTCGTTGTGCATAACTTCAAAGGCTGATAAGATTTTTAAGATCTCTGCTTTCTGAAAGAGTTTCTTTTAAGGCCAGCCAGAAACATTCATGTGCGCATCCCACCATTATTCCAACAAGAAGTAGAAGACTGTTTCTTCCTGCATGTCTGCAGAGGCTCTAGTTTGCCCACTCATACCCACAGAATAGAGTCTCTTGCTCTCTCCAGCTTACAGTGAGTGCATTGTGTTTCAGATGATGGATGTCCAGCAAGCATGGTATTAAAAGCAGTACCTGGTCAGGCGTGGTGGTTCACTCCTGTAATCCCAGCATTTTGGGCGGCCGAGGCGGGCAGATCACAAGGTCAAGAGATTGAGATCATCCTGGCCAACATGGTGGAACCCCGTCTATACTAAAAATACAAAAATTAAGGCCAGGTGTGGTGGCACACACCTGTAATTCCAGCACTTTAGGAGGCCAAGGCAGGTGGATCACAAGGTCAAGAGATCGAGACCATCCTGGTTCATATGGTGAAACCCCGTCTCTACTAAAAATACAAAAATTAGCTAGGCCTCCCAGCTACTTGGGAGGCTGAGGCAGGAGAGTTGCTTGAACCCAAGAGGTGGAGATCGTGCCACTGCACTTCAGCCTGGGCAACAGAGCAAGACTCCATCAAAAGAAAAAAAAAAAAGCAATACCTTTCTGTCTGTAGAAGAGTCTGCAGTTGTACCATTTCTGTGTTTGCAAGAAGGAGTCACCCGAGGGCTCGGGAGTTCTTGATTTTTGTTTTGAATTATGACTGGTGTGGTATGAACTGGTGAAAAATAAGTGAGCTGCTTTCTCCCCAACTCTGATCATCCACGGTTGGACATCTCTTGGTGACAAGTCACACAGGTGTAGTGCAGAGTGTGCTGTTTGTCAAGGACATCTGTCTCTCTTTTTCGGTTTTATCCCTGGGCAATGCAGAGTCTGTTGGTTTCTCTTTGTCACCAGCAGACAATCTGGCCTGGCAGACACCCTCAACTGTGAAACAATGAGTGCAAGATTTTTCAGTAGATTATCTAGGAAATGGGGAAGGACCAGCAGTGCTGCTGAGAGTATTTGCTGTGCACTGTACATTCTTTCACTCAGGATGTCTTCCAGTTATAACAAGTTCTTCATGCATTTGATTTGGAAAATGAAGACATGTCAAGTCTAGGAGGATAAAGCCTCAGAATGGAAGGGGATGGGATCCTTGTAAGGATTCATTTACTCCAGAGATGGGTGGCGGAACATGGTTGTTTTGATGGCGGAAGACCACGGAGCTTCCTTTGTGTCTCATAGCATAGTGTTTGGAACTCATGGGTGCTCAGTCACTGCCTGTCAGGTGCATGATAAAAGTTTAATTTAGGTTCTCCTGTTCTTCACCTGAATTCCCGGCACAGAGGATGGAGGCAAAACTCTCTAGTCCTGCTTAGGATGCTGTCATGCATTACCATGGCTCACGGGCATCACGCTGAAGGAGCATTAGCCGGCCTGCCAGAAAGAAATGTAATGTGAATGAAGACTTGGGAACCTCACAGTCAGAAGCTCCCATCCTCACATTCCAGGCTGATGCCCTCAGGCAGACTGGAGCTGGCTTAATACAAGCATATTTGTAACACTCTGGCTCCATCCAGATCAAAGGGCAGGGGGCTCACTTGGGTTGCAGCCTTTAAGATGAAATCTGGACCCTGAAGTGAGCCTGTGCGACTTGGCCACGTCTTGAATCAGAAAAGAAATACCAATTCTGTTATGGATGTTTGAACCATCAGATGGAGACTTTGAAGTCTCTTTGCCTATAATAAATTGGATTCAATTCCTCCCTCACCCTGCCCCCACCTTGGACTAGAATAAGATTTGGGGTTTCTTCTGAAGTGATGCTTCTGTTTTGGGGGATACTGGGGAGTAGGAAGTGAACTCACATGAGCCAATAGTGCCTGGGGCCAGAGAGGGCTCTGCTCAGAGGATGGGTCTTTCTGGATGTTTTGAATGTCATTGTGATTGGGATTGTTGAAGGCTAAGAGGAGCCTTGCTTTCTTTTCTCAAATAGAACGTGGACATGTGTTGGTGTTTTTGTTGCCTGAATTAGCTTTTAACAGACTTTTCAATTCCATGGATTAGCTAACATTTCTTTTTTTTTTTAAACAAATGAAGACTTTAAAAATTACTTTGTTATCACTATAATTTCATAAAACAAAGGGCCTTTCAAACAAACATGAGTAAGAATTTAATTTCAGAATAAAGAGCATTTAAAAAATATAATACATTTAACATTATAAAAAACTTAATACCTTGTTCTGATATTTCTCATTTTGAAAATGTTGTCACTGACCAGTATTGGCTGTGAGCTGGTATTTGAAAACAATTGTGTTAGATTACCTAGATTGTGTAATATTTAGGCATATATACATACATTTTTATAAATTGAAAAGAAAAATCATCATTATGATGGTAATAACTTACATTTACATTAAGCCTTTAATTATAGAATACTTTTACATACATTATCCCATGCAATTAGTATGTGCCTTTGAAACATAAATTAGTCTTAATAGCCTAAGCTAAATGGAATTAAGAATAGAAGTCTAGTGTTTAAGTAAATTCTTGGTGTCCTAGAGTCAAATATGAATAATTTTTAAATTATCTACCTCTTTGATTTTTTCCCTGTCTCTGTTACCCAGCTATATTAGCAAGAGTAAACAAACAACACTGTGATAATATGTACACATCTTACAAACATGCATGTAGAGTAGCCCAGCCACATACATGCATATATTCTGACAAACATGAATTTACACATGAGGAATAAAAAGGAAATGATATAAAATACCATCTGAGAAAATCTTGGAACTATGCAGGGCAAAGATTAAGGGTGGGAGGGAGAGAAAGCACAGGCAGAAGTGAGCACGTGAAGGATCATTTTTGCTCTAAGTGAGTGGAGTGTTTCCTGTTAAGCTGTGTTTAAAAACACATATATATTTTTTATTTCAACTCAAGTGTTCTATCATGAATAACTGAACAGAGGTGTGTCCAGTTGTGAATGTTTTCTTTGAACAAGATTTTTAACAAGTATTTTCCCTTTGCCAGTTCCACCTTCCACCTCTTACTTTCTGTTCTAGGATTAGAAACTGGCTCCCTGAGATTCCCTAGAGAACTAGCTTCGGAATTCTGGTTTGCAAGGGTTTCTCTGAAGCAAAATCTCCTGGCAAATTGCTAAATCTCCAGCCTTACTTCGAAGACCCTCAACCAAGCTAGAACTTCAGTTACGCATTTCTTAATCAGTTAATTCAGGCAGTGATCATTCAACAAACATTCACATCAGCCTTGGTGCTTGCTGGGCAGTGGGGATGCAATGGAGTGTAAGATAGAAATAGTATCTACCTGTGGGAACTCACAGTCTGTTGGGGAGATGGGCGAACTAGGAAATAACAAATAATTGGTTACAAATAATGATAATTTCTAGATAGGAAACAAATGGGCCGCTATTATCAATAAATCTGAAAGAAGCAATGTGGCAAACTCATCAGACAATGTGAAAATTCAAATGAGAATCAACAATTAACAATTGCTTGAGGTCAGGAGTTTGAGACCAGCCTGGCCAACATGGTGAAACCCCATCTCTACTAAAAATACAAAAAAAATTAGTTGGGCGGGGTGGCACAGGCTTATAGCCCTAGCTACTCGGGAGACTGAGGCAGGAGAATAGCTTGAACCTGAGAGGCAGAGGTTGCAGTGAGCCAAGATTGTGCCACTGTACTCCAGCCTGGGAGACTCCATCTCAATCAATCAATCAATCACCAACCTAATATCCAGTATTTTGTTATAGTAGCACAAAACATACAATAACTATGGTTATGCAATTTCACATTCCCACCAGCAATCTGATTACAGGTGTGAGCCACCCTGCCCAGCCTCTGTTCTTTACAAATTACCTAGTGTCAGGGCGGGTGTGGTAGCTCACTCCTATAATCCCAGCACTTTGGAAGGCTGAGGCTGGTGGATTGCTTGAGGTCAGGAGTTTGAGCCTGGCCAACATGGTGAAGCCCTATCTCTACGAAAAATACAAAAAATTAGCTGGGAGTGGTGGTTGGTGCTTGTAATCCCAGCTACTTGGGAGGCTGAGGCAGGAGAATTGCTTGAACCTGGAAGGTGGTTGGAGGTTGCAGTGAGCTGAGATCACACCACTGCACTCCATCCTGGGTGACAAAGCGAGACTGTGTGTGTGTGTGTATGTATGTTTGCATATGTATATGTATGTATGTGTATGCATATGTGTATATATACCTGTGTATATATACATATATGTGAAAAGGGCACGGGTATACAGGAAATTTGGTTTGCTTTTATAATATCAAAAATTACTTTAAGAAAAGAAGCTATCAGGGAAAAAATCATTGCCTCTTAATTTTTCTGTGGCCTCTCCTTACTGAATAATTCTCTGCAAAACAACCATTTGCTGGATTATTTACAGGAAGCAAAAGGCACTCCCATAGAAAGGGTAAAGGTGTTTGGCTGACTTAATATTCACACTGTAAATTCTTCTTTCTATGTCTTGGAGCTAGCAGTTTGACCAGATAACACAAATTATCCAGAAACCTAAAGAGTTTTAGTTTTTCAGGGGTTATGTTTATATGTCATTTTGTTCTCCTCCAGTGAAAAACAAAATCATCTAACCTTGACTGAGCATCTAACTCTGTGAATAAGACCGTAGGACTGCACGCGGGGCACGTATACCTGGTAGGAGAGAGGAGAGTCATAGGCAAAGAATGACTGTGAAGTAGAAAAGGTTCCATGCACAGGCAGAATTATAGGTAACAGGGAAAGGTTAGTTTGGGGAGTAATGGCTCAGCAAAGGATTTCTGGGGTAACATTTGGACTAGACTTTGAAGGTGGCCAGTGTTACACTTGAGACTAGCCCTGCCCCACAGATCAGTTACCTTGACAAGCTCCTGAGGATACCCATTAGGCCTCTTTTTCATATTAAAATTAACAACTGTTTGTTACCTGAGGGCATATGTCTTGTTAGGGAGCAATAATAATTTATCAGTTTCCATCAAGTTGCATTTTATCATCATAATGGTTTCAGAGGAGGCTGCTTTTAGCACTTGCAGTGCATTTTAATGTGTTGCAAGAAACGTGGAAACTGACTTAACAGTGTAATGGATTTGCAATGGACCAGGAGCTGGGGAGGCCACAGATGGGACATGCTATGGCTGGACCATGAAAGTGCTTCTCTAGAAATCATATGCATTCTTCATGTTAGAAGGAGCCAGTAGGCACAGTTTGGTTTCACTTGATATTCTTAGGCATGTGAGCACGATTGCTCGTCTCCTTGGTTTGGTGGCATTTACCCTCAGTCTCCCCTCTGGTGGCCTCAGACCCACGAATGAGATCCCAGGCTCAGGGTTGCACAAGAAGAGGAAATGTCCTGTCCATGCAAGTGTATGCAGTTTTTTGAAGATGCTCTCACTGACGGTAATGATTCATTACGAATGCTTTCGAGCATGTGCTTCTCAAAGAGAAAGAAAAGTTAGAGATAAGATGTGAAGGTATTTATGGCGTTCAGAGCCCTGGCAGGTAGGCCTGCTTCATTCCAGAACCCTGGGAAAAACTGACCACTTTTAGAGTCCAGCCAGCTCATTCAGGCAGCTTTCAGAAATGAACATAGTAAATGCCAAACTAACCTTTTGAGGAAGAAGTAGCCCCCGCTTATCCACAGTTCTCTTCGTGCTTTGAGTTACCTGCGGTCAGCTGCAGCTTGAAAATATTAATTGGAACATTCCAAAAATGAACACTTTATATTTCAGTTGCATGCTGTTGTGAGGATTGTGATGAAATCTCGCGCTGTTTCTCTCTGTCATGCCCAGGGCATGAATCATCCCTTGTCTAGCATTTCCACACTGTATAGACTACCCATCTGTAAGTCACTCAGTAACTGTCTCCATTAGATGGAGAAAACACAGGTGTGCAGGGTTTGCTACTATCTGGGGTTTCAGGGATCCACGGGGGATCTTAGCACTTGTCCCCCATGGAGAAGGAGGGATTCCTGTTAGCTGATGAGAAGAGGCCATCTTACTTTATGTCCTAATAGTAAATCTATTCTAAATAAGGCCTGGCCCAAGGTCTTAACTTTCTCTGTAGCCCTAAAGCATACGGTTGGGACCTCAGAACCCTTAGTAAGGGTTTGTTGATTATTGACTGATGTCCTGTCCTCAGATGTTTGCAAAAGAAGATGTTGCTAAATAATTGTGGCTAAACTCTAGCCCAGAGTTTCAAGGTTACAATGAGCTGTGATCACATTGTTACACTCCAGCCTGGGGGGCAGAACAAGACCCTGTCTTTAAAAAAAAAAAAAAAAAAAGGCAAACTCTTTTTAAAAAATGCAGCTAACAACACCAGACTGTATACCCATTAAAATTAAAAATACAAAATTAAATTTAAAAACAAAATACCAGGCATAAAGATGCATTTGACTTCAGAATGCATTACATCGACACTCCATCTTCATAACACTAATATTTTTCCAAAATATTTTGGGTGCTTTTTTCCTCCCATTAGTTTTGGATATTCTCGTCTTAAAACCAAATCACTTACATACTAGAATGCAGAAGAGATTTATCACCCAGTAGAATGAACTTCAGTGAATCCTAGTGTTTCTGATAAGTTAGTCTTTAGTTGGGTGTTGGGGTATTTTCTGTCTCTCTCCAATTTCTGAATTTGGAAGTGAGCGAGTTACAGTACATTTTGATTCGGTTTTAATCCATCAAAATCAAGTTAGTTGTAAGTGATAGAAGAGCTTACTTTGTGTAGTCCGGGCTGCCTGGAGACATCAGCCACATGCCAAAAGCTTGCTGGTTGCCCAGCAACCTTGCCGGAGGAATAGATTTTCTGCCACTGGCTCCCTTTTTAGTAGAGGCGGAATCTATTAACACTACTATTCTAGCCCAGAGAACTGGAGCTGGAGTTTAGCTGAAAAGAATGGTCTGGGTTTTTTTGTTTTCGTTTTTTTAATAACCCAGTACTGTGTTTCTGGCTTCTAAACCCTACTGCTAATTTCATTGACTTCTACATAAAGACTTAGAGCTTATTAATATTACTTAGCACTGTAGAAGCTAAAGAGGTCAGTCTTGTGCCTCCTTTGCCCCTAAGGAAGCTCACTGTTTCATTTCTGTAGAAACTACCTCACAGGCAATGGGTGTGGACTGTGAGCACCCAAGTTGAAGGGGAGCAGAGAAGAGTGACCTCATTTGCCCCCATACTAAGTCCTCACCAGGTGTACTTGCTGGCTGTGCGTTCCAGGGGCAAACTTATCTGGTGGTTGAAGCTGGTATTTCTTCAAGTATATGCGATCCAGCTCTGATTGAAAAGCACCTGTGTATTCCTTCCTCCTATACTTCAATCAAAGAATGTCTTTTCTCCTTTTGTAGCTAAATACTTCACCGGCAGGATTGATGGTTTTCTTCTACCAGGGGAGTTTGCGCTGCTGTCAGCCCATTGTTTTGCTTATGCTCTTAATGTAATAGCTTTGGGTTGTAGCAGAGGAAGATGATGCTAAGCCCAGCGTCAGGTGGCTGGAGTTATTTGCCACTGCTGAAATGCAATTTTAATAATGGACTGTATCAGCCAAATGTGTTTCCTTGTCCCTTTGTAAAACAAAAGAAGATCTCAGCACATTAACCCACTGATGGCAGGAAAAAATCAAAATCTCCAAGAATGCTAATTAAATGATGTTTGCATCTTAAATTATACATCTCCTTAATAGGCTTCAGAAATTCTCTGGGTAGGCAAGGAAGGGGTTGCTCCTAGCCATCTCATCAGTCCCACTTTTTCTAAGACACAGATGTAGAAAAGATGCAGAAAGTAGTTTGTGGTTTGGTAGAGAAATGAGCTATTTGACCAAAGCAATGACGAACTTGACTAAATAACCCTAGGTTGTGTTTATTTGTTCTGATCATGCTGAACTTTATTAATTGTGATAACTCTGTCAGAGGCCTTCGAACCAGAGCAACTCCATTTTAGGTGAGGGCTAGGAAGATGAGGCTAAGATTTGCTGGGCTGCATTCTCAGAAAGTCAGGCATTTCTAGCCTCTAGATGCTTATGGTTAAGGGAACAAATTAATAATGTTTACTAAACAGACCCAGACTTGGGAGTGTCCAGATATCCCAATATCTGGAGAACAAAGGCACACCTAATTTTGCTTTAAAGATAATATCGATTCTTGCAAAATATAGTAATTAAGAAAATTAATCCTTTATCACAAACCCTTGTAGCAGACCACATCTCCCCATATATACAAGTATTGTCCCTCGGGTGAATGCGTTCCTCCTCTTACTTTCAGGAACGTCCTACTCTGTCTATGAAATAGTGTTGTTTCACCACTTTACTTTCTTTCTTTTTTTTTTTTTTTTTATTTTTTGAGACGGAGTCTAGCTTTGTGGCCCAGGCTGGAGTGCAGTGGTGCAATCTCTGCTCACTGCAACCTCTGCCTCCTGGGTTCAAGAGATTCTCCCGCCTCAGCCTCCCAAGTAGCTGGGTCTACAGGCACCCGCCACCGTGCCCAACTAATTTTTGTATTTTTAGTAGAGATGGGGTTTCATTGTGTTGGCCAGGCTGGTCTTGAACTCCTGACCTCAGGTGATCTGCCTGTCTCAGGCTCCCAAAGTGCTGGGATTGCAAGCATGAGCAACCGCGCCCAGCATGCCACTTTACCTTCTTAGGGTTTTACTTTGTACTGCGGACTTGTGCTGAATTCTTTCTTGTGCAAGATCCAAGAACCCTCTCTTGGGGTCTGGATCAGGATGGCTTTCCTTTAACAACTCCGGTCTTTGGGCTTATATTTTCCTGAATAATCCTAGAATATTACTGATGCAATGGACCTTTGTAGTTCCACATGCCCAGTTTTATAAATAAGGAAACCTAAGAAGCGAAAAGTTTGCTCAAGGATGTACAGCTATGTCCAGAGTCGCAGAGCAGGGGGCAAAATCTCAGCCATAGCACGGTTACAGGAAAGGGTTCTAATCCAGATCCCAAGAAAGGGTTCTTGGATCTCATGCAAGAGAGAATTCAGGGAGAGTCCATAAAGTGAAAGCAAGTTTATTAAGAAAGTAAAGGAATAAAAGAATGGCTACTCCGTAGACAGAGCAGCCCCGAGGGCTTCTGGTTGCCCATTTTTATAGTTATTTCTTGATAATATGCTAAACAAGAGAGGATTATTCATGCCTCCCCTCTTTAGACCATATAGGGTAACTCCCTGACATTGCCATGGCATTTGTAAACTGTCATGTCGCTGGTGGGAGTGTAGCAGTAAGGATGACCAGAGGTCACTCGTGGCCATCTTGGCTTTGGTGGGTTTTGGCCGGCCTCTTTACAGCAACCTGTTTTTATCAGCAAGGTCTTTGTGACCTGTACCTTGTGCCGACCTCCTATGTCATCCTGTGACTTAGAATGCCTTCACCGTCTGAGAATGCAGCCCAGTAGGTCTCAGCCTTATTTTACCCAGCTCCTATTCAAGATGGAGTTGCTCTGGTTCAAATGCCTCTGACAGCACCACCCATGTGATGTATTTGAAGTGAACTGAGGAAGGAAAAGTACCTGTGTCTGTAACTCTGGTGCCATTCATTTATCCGACAAATATTTGTGAGAGATCTGTCCGGTGAGGTACTAAGCTTCCAGTGACACAATGTACAAATTGAAATCAACATTGGTAAGAATCTTAGAATTCTTCCAATTCCAACATACTGTGACTCAGCCAAAGATACTCTGACTCAGCCATTTTGTTTATTCATTCATTCAATTCCTTCATGTGGCAAATGCTTATTAGACATTTCCTACTTACTACAGCAAATCTCTGCACAACAAAAGTATTTTTAAGTCCCGATCTGAGTCACTTGTATCAAGGAACATTCCATATCGACTTCTCTTAGCAGCAGCAGTCTTTGGATGTTTTATCCAACACAATTTGATTTTTAAAGGCATGTAGCTCATTCATTTTTTATCTAACTGGTTGCTTTAGGTCTCCAGCCAACTTTATATGCAAGATTTTTAAAAAGTCTGCTATGATACTCTAGTGTAAGGATTTGCTTCAGTTTTAGGTCTATGTTAAGCATCTATGTTAAGCATGTCTTTAGAGTTGACTTACTTGGCTAGGTAAATCATCTGTTTTCAAAGTCTTGATCTACGCATACCCCATGGTCATTTGTTCCTGGCTTTTGTTCTTACCTCTATTTGCTCAGAAATACCCAGGATCCTAAAGTCTGCTGTAAATTTCACATGGTTATTGCATTTCCTTCTACTACCATGCTCCAAACACCAATTTGAAGGAGTGGTGTGAGAAAACAACTAAACGTATTTACTCTGCTGTTCTTTGCATTTTCTTTGTTGTCCTGTTACATCGTGGTATCTGGCTATCGGATTTCGTAGAAAAGTAGAAACAGCCGAGGGCACTGTTTTTGTAATTTCATATTAAATTCATTTCCTTGAAAATCTATCTGGCTTGAGATGAGAGTTGTCCAGACTTCTCTTCCATTTTGGCATGTTTCCTTTTTCTTTTCCCATGCAGCCCACATCTAGTTTTTCAAGCATACTCAAGTTCAATGTGTTTTTGTTTTAGCATCAGAAGGCACCATTGCAGTGGACTGACCTTAATGGGCCTCTCTCTGTCAGCCATCCCATCAGTGTCTCATGCAGTGGTTCCCGACCATCAGTGTGCTCTGGGCTATGTATTCTGCTGGATGATTTGGCTTGCAGTTCTCAATCAATACAGCTACTTACCCTAAGGGGCAGTTAATGTTATTCCCATTTGACTGATATGGAAACGGAGGCTGAGAAAGTGTGAGCAATTTTTAAGTCAAGGTCACACAATGTAAGTGGTGTGAGTAGGACCCAAGGTTGTGTTTATGCGATTTTGAAGTCTGCTGTCGACCCTAGCTATAAGCTCTGCTTTATTTCTCCATTATAGATATCCTTTTTTTTTTTTTTTTAAACTGTGACAAAGGCAAAATAAAAACAGAGGAGTGACTTATGTATCATTTTCACTGGACTGGTATCTTCTGTGTTTCTCAGAACACTCTCCAGTAAGAAAAATAAACATTAAATTGATTTGTTCAAAACTGCACATTATATCCTTTGCTAGGAGATGCTATTTTATTTTTATTTGATTTTCTCAAATTTCTATTTGACTACATAACCTTTTTGTCTTCAAATCCCTTTAAAAGCACAAATTGGGAAAGGTTTCAGTTGAAAGACAAGTGAAGAACTTGGTATTATACAACTAAATTTTTAAAACTAAAAGGAAGAAAAATGGCCAGGTATCGTGGCCCACACCTGTAATCCCAGCACTTTGAGAGGCCGAGGTAGGTGGATCACTTGAGAACAGGAGTTAGAGACCAGCCTGGCCAACGTGGTGAAACCCTGTCTCTACTAAAAATACAAAAATTATCCGAGTGTGGTAGCTCACAGCTGTAATCCCAACTACTTGGGAGGCTAAGTCAGGAGAATAACTTGAACCCAGCAGGTAGAGGTTGCAGTGAGCTGAGATCATGCCACTACACTCCAGCCTGGGTGAGAGTGAGACTCCATCTCAAAAATAATTAGTTAATAACTAATTAATTTTTTTAAAAAAAGGGGAGGGGGAAAGGAAAACAGAATCTTTTGAAGCCCCTTAGAGATGTCAACCTCCTGCTTCATTCTGTCTTCACTTTAAAATTCTGTTTTTATTCTTTACTCGGACTCCTCCAAGACCAGGAATATGAGTCCTCTGTTTCTTGTCTCCTCCCCAGAGGCTTTCGTTTTTTGATCCAAGTCCTGGCTAGATTTTGTGCCATCCTTGTGCTTCTCTACCCACCTGGGTACATCGCTCTCCTTGAGGGGAGGAACCACTGGGCTTTACCATCTTTGTGACCCTTATAGTGGCCACAGTAACTACTTAGGAAATGCATAAATGAATTGCGTTTTGGGTAGAAGAACAAATGCATTACGTGGATCTGTTTTTCTGAGTTAACTCTAGCCAAGTGATTAACCCCCTCTTTGGGTGACAGTGAGAAATCGGAGAAGCTGCAGTAACTCATTTATATCACTAGGGTTCCATTTGGAAAATGACACCTCCTGTTGTCTCATTTAATTAGTAATTGTGTTTTCAGTTCCAACTGAAAGCCTCAGAAGAAAGGATAGTAATAAACTGTGGTATATGGTATTATTGTTGTTATCTAATTATATTTACCATTGTGGCAGTTTTCAGTTGAGGCTCTTTTGAAGAAGGAACTTGTCGATGTTATCTAATAGGCTTCTCTCTTGTTCCTCCCTTACATCTCCATGTATTCTAAACTCCAGTATTAAGTATGAACCTCTTTTATAGATGTGTAAATTGAGGCACACATTTTTGTTATTTGTTTTTTCTTAAAAACATGGCCTCAGGTTGTTCGGTGAGTTCATTTTGGATCTAGAGATTTATTCACCAGTCTTTTCAGAGATGTTCCCCCCACACTGGCAAAGGCAGTGAGGGAACCAAGAGAACCATGGCCCAATAAGAGGCTGGAAGATACGGGAGCTGCTTTGGCTCTGCAATTTACTTGTTGTATGGCTTTGGACAGTCCATCCATCCATTCATCCATCCATTTTATTCATCCATTAAGCGTTTCATGGAATCCACAAGATTGGATAGTCCATCCATCCATCCATCCACCCATCCATCCACTCGCCCAGCAAACATTTCATGGAATCCTCTAAATTGGCCAGTACATCCATTCATCCATCCATTCATCAAACATGTCATAGAATCCTCTAGATTGGACGGACAGTCCATCCATTGATCCATCACACATTCCATGGAATCCAATAGATAGGGAAGCCCATCTATCCATTCATCCATCCACTCATTCATCCACCAAGCATTTCATGGAATCCACCAGGAATCCTCCATTTTGTGGAGTCCCACCAGGCTAGATGTTGGTATTACAAAGATGAATAGGACATTGCCCCTGTTCTCAAGGAACTTCCTGTTCAGGGTGTGGATTCAGACACATAAACCAACACCCTCAGAGAAATGCCATGGGTGCTTCATCAGAAGTGTGTCCAGGTAGAATGGCAGCCCAGAGGAGAGAGAAGCAGTACTCCCTATGGTGCTTTGGAGAGGCTCTGCGGCAGAACTGGCCTTGGGTTGAGTGGAGTTAAGAAAAATAAGACAAATCAAGGGGTTATACCATGATAAAGAATTTGGATTTTATACTTATTTGTAATTTCCTAGTGATGGGGGCCACTGATGTTTTTAAAACAGAGAACAGCACAGCCGTTTTTATGTTTTTGGAAGATAAACCTGGAAGATGACCTTATTTAATCTTTATTAGCCTCAATTTTCACATCTAGAAGACAGACACAAATAATACCTATTTCTCTTGGTCATGGATTTCTTTGGGTTGCATTTGTCTGTGAAATGTAATTAAAATAGCTAGCGTGCACTCACTACTTTCTAAGCACTTTAATCCTCGCAGCAACTTCATGAAGGTTATTATTTCTATTATTTATATTTTAGAGATACAGATCGTTACAGAGGCTGAAACCTGACCTAGGGCTACACAGCTAGGACTAGTGGCATAGCCAGGATTTGAAACCAGGTCTACCAGATTTTGGAGTCCCCACGTTCATAGCCACCGTACAGTGCTGTTAAGATGCTGGCAAGGTGGTTGTCTGGGCGTGGTGGCTCACGCCTGCAATCCTAGCTCTTAGGGAGTCAGAGGCGGGGAGATAGCTTGAGCTCATGAGTTCAAGTCCTGCCTGCGCAATATGGGAGACCTCGTTCTCCACAAAAAGGAAAAAAAAAGACGCTGACAAGGCTTTTAATCGGTGCTTCATTTCTTACCTGGAACGTCTTGGCTGGTGACTTTATTTTGCCTCCAATGACCTTTGCAGAGTGTTGATGTATTGGAAAGACTCAAGATCAGCTCAAACACATGTGCCGTTATTTACAACTATTTAATCTTTGTCTTTAATAATATAGTCTTTTATCATTCAATAGAACCCAGTTTATGGAGTAGAATATACGACTAATTCTTTTGTACTATCTGGGTGTTACAAACGATGTATGTTTCTATGGGCATATACATAAATCTTCCTCCCAGTGTTAACAGAAAATCAATTGTGACTCTGACTTCATCCTTTTGGGGAGTTCCTCTGAAGATCTATATTATGAATAGGTAAAAAGTGAAATTGTAGAGGATATAATGAGACGGATTAGAGCAGGGGAAAGATGTTGAATGGGGTAGGCTTGTTAAGAAGAGCTGCCAAAGAACAGAATAGACAAAGGTAAGGAAGTAGGTTTGGCAAACTCAGCAAGCTCTGCTTGTTGAAAAGACAGTCTGGAAGATATTCTAGAAGTTCACACGCAGGCAGTTGCAATCCAAGGACAAGTTAACAGCACCTCTTTAGTAAAAAGTTTATTCACTGGATTTTCTCTGTGCTAGGTCACTGCTGGGTGAAAAAAAGGCTGCATTATCTGCTAACCATGAATGGGCGTCTTTAAGTATTGCTGCTTGAAGATTCAGGAAGCTCAAGAATAATAATTAAAATAAAATGCTGTTCCATGTCTTGACCTGTGTTCAGTGTGCCAAGGAATAGTACTGGGAAATGCCAGGGTTACACATTTTGTGGTTTGGGAAGAATGTTTTGATCAACCTTCAGCTGCTCATAAAAAAGAAATACTGCCATGTTCTTACCGACTGTTTCTTGAAGATCTTTTAAAGTAGATTTCCAGCTGAAATTTCACCTTAACTTTAAATAAAAAAAAAAAGAGGGAAGAAAAGGAAAGCTGTGCCTTATTTAAACCATTAGGCATGTCATGCCAGAGTTAAATAATGGAATCATAAAGAGAAAATGCTCCATTGAGATAAAACAGCTGTCCTTTATATTCACTGCTTAAGTGTAATTCATCTGCTGTTTGTAGGTTATGCCTTAATGGGAAGGAATATTAAGGGAATGATAAAAAAATTCTTCATTAAATGGAAGAGCCTTGCACAAAATATATCTTCAATTGAAGCAGCTGTTTTAGAAGAGCAGATTCTGAGATGTGGGCAGAAATATATCCCCCAAGATTCTGCTGCCTGGCATGTGGGAAGAATGGCAT
>PVKP010038929.1:0-20519 GCA_004027715.1 Plecturocebus donacophilus
GCAGCCATCAAAAACGATGAGTTTGTGTCCTTTGTAGGGACATGGATGAACCTGGAAACCATCATTCTCAGCAAACTGACACAAGAACACAAAATCAAACACCGCATGTTCTCACTCATAGGCGGGTGTTGAACAATGAGAACACATGAACACAGGGAGGGGAGCACTATACACTGGGGTCTGTTGGGGGGAAATAGGGGAGGGACAGTGGGGGGTGGGGAGTTGCGGGGAGATAGCATGGGGAGAAATGCCAGATATAGGTGAAGGGGAGGAAGGCAACAAACCACACTGCCATGTGTGTACCTATGCAACAATATTGTATGTTCTCCACATGTACCCCAAAACCTAAAATGCGTTAAAAAAAAAAAAAGATGTAACATACAAAAAAAACAAAGATCTATAAGCAAAATTGTATTTAATGGTTAGAAAAATTGTAAGTAGCTTAAAGCACCAATTTTATAAATTATTTCTCTAATCTTCAGGAAATAAGTTTATATATACATATCATATGTATTTCTTGAAGATTAGAAAAATAATAATAATTATTAATTTATAATAATAACATATATAGTAACTCAAAGGAGCAAAAATAAGTAAGGCTCTTAGCAAATTTTAATCTCATTTTTTGTATAACAGTCTTTTATTTATTTATTTTTAGATTTTTACAATTATATTTATGAAAAAAATATTTATAATTTTTCTTTTAATGTCCTTTCTAGGTTTTGTTATAAAGATAATTTTAAACTAATATAAATTGGTGAGAATTATTTTCTCCTTTTACATTAGTTGAAAGATTTTGCATTTAATTGATGATTTTCATTTCTTAAATGTCAGAGGAATTTGCCAGTGAATGACCCGAATCTGGAGATTATCATGGGATTTTTAAAAATAATGAATTCAATATTTTTAACATATGTAATACTGTTAACTATTTGCCTATTTGTTCTTTCAGTTTTTGTGTCTTTTTAAAATGTGTTTACATCATTCAAATTAATAGATTATAGGCATAATTTTTTAATATTCTTTTTATTTCTAATGTCTTTAAGATATATAATTATGATTCTTTTTAATTTTTGATCTCAGAAATTTGTTACCTCTTTGGTTTTCTTCTTGATTTGTTTTGCAAAGTTTATATTTAATTAATTTTTTTTCAGAAATCAAATTTTGATGTTGATTTCCTCTACTGTATATTTTCTTTTAAATTCAGTAATGCTTAGTTTTATATTTATTATTTCTTTTCTTTCTTTTTTTTTAACCATTCTGTCTTTAAACTGGTCCAGTATGACTTTACCTTCAACTACTCCACAAAAATAACTCTTGTCAAGTTCTGCAAGACCTCCATTTTGCTCCTAGAACTCTTGTCGTTTCCTGACTGATAGGGGTGCTAGTAGCACGTTACACAGAGCTCTTAAATCCTTGGAAATTTCCCGAGTGATCGCATCTTTTGTTCTATGAGATGACTCTTGGCAGGTTCCTGGATAGCTTCGGATGGGGACTGGTCACTAGAAAGAGTAGGACATGATTAGAAGCTTGGAACTTTCAGCACCACCCTGCACCTGTCCCTGCCTTCAGAGGGAGAAGGCTGAAGATGGTATTAAGAATTTATCATGTATATATGCTGAAGCTTACATGAAAATCCATCAAATGTGGTTTAGACAGATTCTAAATTTGGTGAATACAACCACGTGCCAGAAAGGTGTCAGCCCCAAATTCCATGAAGACAGAAGCTTTTGCATGCAGGGCGCCTCTGGACCTCACTCTATGCACCTCTTCATTTGGCTATTTTTATTTTTTATACTATTCTTTATAATAAACAGGTAAATGTAGGTAAATGTTTCCCCTGAGTTTTATGAACCATTTCAGCAAATTATTGAATGGGTTGGGAATGGGGAGTGTGGGAGGGTGGGGAGTGTGGGAACACTCAACTTTGTAGTCAAGTCAGACGGAAGTATGGGTATTCTTAGGACCCAGTATTGCAACTGCCATCTGGAGTGAAAACCGTCTTGCAAAAATAAGCTATTAATCCTTTGTAGTTTGGCATTAAATGCAGGTACTAACTGCTACAATCAAATCAAATCATAGGACTTTCAGTCGGAGTCTGCAAAGTTAGAGAATTCAGTGCTATGGTAAGAAAATATTCATGTATTTGGTGTCAAAAGTTTTGTGAGTAGAGAAAAAGTTTTCTTTTACTAGTTCATAGACACTAATATTTGTATATTAGTATTAAATACTGTCATCTTGATCCTGAACTTACTTGTTTTAACAGTTTGTGTGACTCTTCTTGGAATGTTTACATATAGTATCAGGTCATATGACAATAAAAACAATCTTTCCTTTTTCTTTTCAATCTGGATTCCTTTTATTTCATCATCTTTTATTGCCTCTGCTCATTTGTTTGTTTGCCCAATTGCACTACCTGGATTTCCAGGCCTGTGTTAATACCTATTGTTGTCCTTTTTCCCTACTAGTGATAGAATTAATAGTTGCGAGAGCCAACATCCTTGTCTTTTTCTGTATTTAAAGGAAAATATATGGTCTTTCATCAAAACTTATGAGGATAGTTGTACAATTTTTGTAGATATCCTTTATCAGTTTGAGGAAGATTCCTTCTATTCTTTGTTTGCTAAATGTTATAATAAAAAAATCATGTTGAAAACTGGCCTTTTCAGATTTTGTAGCAATTTTATGTTCTGATTCTTTTTACTAATAATTTTGTTGAAGTTTAGTTTTCAAGTTTAATTGTCACATTATTCAATCATCCACTTATTTAGTCATCCAGTTCTTCATGCCATTTTTGATTATGTATAACTTTGTAAAAGCAATACATTGAAGAAAACTTTATATTTAAAATTAAGTATGGGACTATCTGGTTCATTTCAGGGCACATAAAGTAATTGAAATAATTCTGGAAGACATTTTGTCTTCAGAGATTCTCTTTAAGCTGGGAGAAAACAGTCTCTGCCTTTTCTGAGTTGGTCTACACATGTTGACAACAGGCCAGTTTGCTATCATCTTCAGTAGACTTCTTAATTAAACTGTCAATCCTGTCAATAATAGTTCACAGTTGTTTTAGAAGTGAGATTTTCAGCTTCTCAAAATTACCTGTTCAAAGATGAAAGAGGTTATTGTTCCTATCTTGTGTAAAGTATAATTCTAGATTTTTTCACGTATTATATTTCCTTATATCAAATTTCTGTTAGAAATAGATTCTCTAACTGCAGAAAGTGAGAGACAAGAGGTTAAATAAGCCATCTGAGACCTAATAAAATTTTCAACTGACATTTGAATTCATGCCTATCTAATTGGCAAACCCACATTGTCCCTGTATTCATGTTGCATCATAAGGATTAGTTGAGCATCTGCTAGGTTTAAGCTCATATGATGGGCTTTCTAGGTTTCTTTATATAGATCTCCTGGTCTATCATTCAAATAAACATTCAGATTAAAAATTATTTGAACTTATTTGTCTACTCACCTTCAAAGTATACATTTATAAAGCCTGTGGAACTTTATATCTACCCAGATTAATTTTAGAACTATTTCTAATTATTTCAGAGTCAGATTACTCTGATTATTCTGTTTTATTCAGAGAAAGTTCTTTTCATTCCCTTGTTTTCTTGAAAAACCGTTTACAAGCAGTGATATGCCACCTTTATGAGTTTGTATTCTATTGCCTGGATTATACTGATGATAACAACTTTTTCCCAGTTTGTCTGTATATGTGTATTACTCCAGGCATTTGTTCTGGATTTAAAATTATGAGGATCTATAATTTTACACTAAATAAAAAAGATCATTCTAAAATAAATCTGTTTCCATTTGGAGTAGCAAAACCAAAATCTGTGTTTCAGCTTTACAATAAAATGCAGATTTTCCATTAAATGGAACATCCTATGTTTCAAAAGGCTGAATAATATAACATTTAGAAAGTCATTCCAGTCAGTTAATTAGGGAAGGGGATGAAGTTCAATACAAGAATACTGTTGGATGTATTGCACATTTATTTGATTATGAGCAAGATTCATTTTCATCTAATTTGCCAACATGTCTCTCATTATTTTACTCTTAGATAAACAAGTGACTAGGGCCATGTTGACCCAATTACTCTGATTCTGTTACTAAATTGGCATTAATACAGTAGCTGAATGGAAATGAACTCATGATTGCTGACACATTAATAGTGATCAATAATGAAAAAAACCAAATCCTGTTATAGTCATACTTCTTTGTTTTTATACTTCAGACTAATGTGTTTGATCAGCTCCTTGCTGCATGTTGCTTTTCCTTTCTGCAATCTAGGTAAGTAGGATGAAAGTAGATTCCAAAAAGGTAAAGCAATACAAAGTAATTTTTATGAAACTCAGCTTTGTAACTGACTTATATTGGATGCTGAGTTTGGCTGTAGATAGGATGAAAACTTTTTAGTGATTTTGCACTGGTTCTGTATTTCCACTAATATATATACATAATGCTTGGAACAACCTTCTAACTTCAGCATATTGCAACTACTTTTTTTTTTTTTGGCAAGGGCAGGAAGTCTTCAGACTTGATATGTTCCATCAACAAGCCACATCCTCATGAGCTTTAATGGTCAAGTGCCTGATAATGGTCTCCAGCTGCATCCATGTTGCTGCAAAGAACATGGTTTAGTTTTTATTTACGGCTGCAGAGTATTCCATGATGTATGTATATCACATTTCCTTTATCCACTCCACCACTGATAGGCTCCTGGGTTGATTCCACATCTTTTTTACTGTGAACGGTCTGCAGTGAACGTGAGAGTACATATGTCTTTTTGGTAGAACAATCTGTTTCCTTTTGGATGCATATTGAGTAAAGAGATTGCGAGGTTGAATGGTAGTTCTAGTTTATTTGAGAAATTTACAAACTGCTTTCCAGTGTCTGAACTAATTTACATTCCTACCAACAGCGTGTAACTTCTCCCTTTTCTCTGCGGCCTTGCCAGAATCTGTTGTCTTTTGACTTTTTAATAATAGCCATTCTGACTGGGGTGAGACAGCATCTCACTGTGGTTTTGATTTGCATTATTCTGATGATTAGTAATTGTTGAATATTTTTTCATATGATTGTTGCCCACTAGTACATCTTCTTTTGAGAAGTATCTGTTCATGTTTTTGCCCATTTTTTAAATGAAGTGATTTGGTTTTTGCTTATTGAGTTAAGTACCATATATATTCTGGATATCAGATCTTTGTCGGATGCATAGTTTGTGAATATTTTCCCCTATTCTGTAGATTGCCTGTATATTAATAGTTTATTTTGCTGTGCGGAAGCTCTTTAGTTTAATTAGGACCCACTTGTCAGTCAATTTTTGTTTTGTTCAATTGCTTTTGAGGACTTAGTCATAAATCCTTTTCTAAGGCTGATGTCTAATATACTGTTTTCTAGATTATCTTTCAGTATTGTTATAGTTCAAGGTTTGACATTTAAATCTTTAATCAATCTTGAGTTAATTTTTGGCTATGGTAACAAGTCGGGAGTCTAGTTTCATTCTTCTGCATATGGCAAGCCAATCATCTCAGCACCATTTATTGACTAGGGAGCGCAACCCCCATTGCTTATTTTTGTTGGCTTAGTTTGAGATGGCTGTAGATGTGCAGCTTTATTTCTGAGTTTTCTCTTCTGCTCCCTTGGTCTGTTTGACTGATTTTGTATGAGTACCATGCTTTCTTATTACTGTAGCTTAGTAGTATAGTTTGAAGTCAGGTGACATGATTCCTCTAGCTTTGTTCTTTTGCTTAGGATTGCTTTGGCTATTCAGGCTCTTTATTGGTTCAGTATTAATTTTAGAAAAGATTTTATATTTCTGTGGAAAATAATATTAGTAGTTTGATAGAAATAGCATTGATAGAAGTAGATTGCTTTGGGCAGTATGATCATTTTTATAATATTGACTCCTCCAATCCATGAACATGGAATGTTTTCCCATCTGTTCATGTCATCTATGATTTTTTTAGTGCTGTTTTGTAGTTTCTCTGTAGAGTTCTTTCACCTCTTTGGTTAGATGTTTCCTTGGGTATTTTATTTTATTTTTGTTTCTATTTTAAATGGGATTGTGTTCTTGATTTGGCTCTCAATTTGAACATTAGTGTGTAGAAATAGTACTGATTTTTATACATTGAGTTTATATCCTGAAGTTTTACTGAAGTAAAAAATAATGTTGTAATAATATCAAATAACCACTCAAAGTTCAAATATCTAATTGTTTCATTGTGAGTATAAGTTTTTTTAATCAGTCTATGTGAAAAACACACATGTAATTGTTTGATGTTTCTTTGTCTTTCTCACGAATTCTGCCTAGTTTATTTCTTTCTTGTGATTTATTTGTTGAAGATACTGAGTTGTTGCCCTGTAAATTTTCTACATCTGTATATTGTTGTGTATGTTCCTCTGCTGCAGAGTAATATGTTCCTCTGTGAATTGGTAGCTGTTTATAGAGGTATGATGAGAACCAGTTTTGTTTCTTCTTTTGTCAAGACTGTTTCAGTGGGAGGTTTTGCCATTAGGAAGCACACAATGCCCAATTGTCTCTCATTTTTATATTAACAGTAGTTGATGATCAGGCCAAGATTTAATAGTTCATACAAAAGTTGCAAAATGATGCTTTCTAATTTTATGATATCTTCTTATTCAGATGAAAACATCTATAAAGAGACAATTCCCTTCATCTAATGTTCAGCTTATCAATTTTATAGATAGTATCAAAAAGGCAATGTAAATGCTTGTTTTTTTACTTACCAGTTTGAAAATAATGAGCAAGTTTTATAGTACTTCCCAATGATGAATGGTTTGTTTCTTTTCTCATTTTGTTATCCTTATGAATTCAAAGATCAGGCTGTAATATGGCTGCTTCAGAGGCAATAACGAGAACGGATAGGAGAAATGTAATTTTCTAGAAAAAGAGATGCCAGGGCATATTAAAATACACATGTATATTGTGTATCTTTCCCTCATATCCATCTCCTTTTCCTTTTCCCATCACATGTTATAGCCTCCCAGCATTTCTTTCTAGATGCACAATTGTCACTGCAGCCTCCTTACACTTATCCGTGCTGCTGACCTGAGTAACTGGAAATTACCATGTACAGAAAATATTGGGGCAATTGCTATAGATAATACAACTTATAATTTCCTCTTAGTACATATAAAAAAGAAATAAATGTACTGCAAGAATTTTTATTATTGAAACTGTTTGTAAAAATTAAAAGATATAATTTCCAACTCAATAATAATTGTTTTTTGTAGAAAGTCAAGCAATAGACAAATAGGATTCCTTTTCAGAAAAATAAATAAAATAAGGACTATAAAAATAAAATTACCATTTTTATAACTATTAGCTACATGTACGAAAATGTATGTCAGTATTCTTTAGCATTTCAGTATCAAACGACTGTATTTATCTACGAAGATTAGTTTTCTAAGCCTTTGCATGACAACACTATTGAAAGTTCTTTTTTAATGTGGATTCTACCCCAAAACAATTTTATAGCTGCTAAGCAGTTAATGTGCCAAACCGGATAGTAAAATATATGTAATGTGAATGGAGTCAAGAAATGGGAGTAGGTAAAGATGAGGAAGAAGCACAGCCATTTCTATGTAATTGGAAAAGGCACTGATAGCTGGTAGGTGTGCGTGGTGAAAAGCCACTCCTCCATCAGTGTGTTACTGTCGCAAGACCGCTTTCTCTGTACAGCACTCTCTTCATGAAGTCTTGGGACCTTAGTAGCAATATATGTGCATTTCAACCTGGCTATCAGCACAGTTATTATTGTCTCATTTGTGCCAAAAACTGGCTCTGCTGTGTTAATTGGTTTGAGGTTGGAATGGTTTTGTGTTTAAAACCCCATTTCCAGCAAGGAGTAACATCCAATTTTCCTATTCTCCTGGAGAAAAAAACATGCTCACTGGAGATGATGCATTAAATTTTGCAAAACTCTCAGTCTAGGGTTGGTGACTCCACATCACCTTGGGGCAGGCCCTTACTTCCAAGAAACATTAATATATTGCTTCCCCATGATCTGCTTAATTAGGAAAATCTAAAGCTTACTAGCATCAGTTGCTGTGGGGAAAAGGTGTAATGAAAGGTTTTATGAACTAGAACAGGCAGTTTGAATTCTCCTGGTTGGCCGAGCTGGTCCCTGAGAAGGAGATAGATCAATTTGTATGTACAGGAGAAGGACAGAACACAAAACCAGAAATGGGAAGGAAGAAATCCAGACTGATATAGGGTAGAGCAAGGCCCACTTGTTCATGGGATAGGCTAGATATTGCTCCTACGTGGCTGATGGTGAGTCCTTTGGAAGATAGACACCCTGGTACCATAGTTGAGTTTGTGGTTTGGTGGAGGCGATGGTTAATTTTATGTGTCTGCATGACTAGGCTCGGGGATATCCAGGTAGCTGGTAAAACTTTGTGTCTAGGTGTGGGTCTGTGAGTGTGTTTCCAGAAGAGATAATTACTTGAATTAGTAGGCTGAATAACAAGGTCCATGGTCACTATTACGGTATTAACCAATCTGTTGAGACCCTGGACAGAGTAAGAACAAGAACAAAAAAGGAATGGCGAATTTTCTTTTTCCTTCAGCTGGGAAATTTATCTTCTCTTTCACTTAGACATGATTGCTGCTGATTCTCAGGCATTCGGATGCTGGGGCTTACATCAAAGCCACCTACCCCATCCCCCCTCCTGTATAGCCTCCCACCCCTATCCCAGGGTCTCAGGATTTTAAACTCAGACTGAATTACTCCGCAGGCTTTCCTGCTTCTCCAGCTTACAGACAGCAGATCGTGGGGCTTTCAAGCCTCTATAGTTGTATGAGCCAATTTCCATAATAGATCTCTTTTCCTCTCTTTCTTTCTCTCCATAATATATATATAAAACATATATTTATATAATATATGAGAGAACATATCATATAAATATTATGTAATTATGTATTATATATATATATATATATATATATATATATATATATAATTGCTTCTGTTTTTCTAGATAACTCTGACTAATTCAGTGGACAGCACAGGTGTATCAATATACAGACCGTAACTGAAGGAGTGGATATAAGGGAATTTGAATTGGTACATAAGACACTTTTAAAAATCCATGCAGTGGCCAGGCACAGTGGCTCACACCTATAATCACAGCACTTTGAAAGGCTGAGGCAGAAGGATCACTTGAGCCCAGGATTTGCAAGACATAGCCTCTACAAAAAAATAAAAAATAAGTCAGATGTGATGGCTCTGGCCTATAGTCCCAGTTACTTGTAAGGTCGAGCCAGAGGAGTGCTTCAGCCCAGAAGGTTGAGTCTGCAGTAAGCCATGTTCTTGTCTCTGCACTCTGCCAGAACAAGACCATCTCTAAAACAACAAGAATAATAATAATGATAATACTTGTACTACCTGTCTTATGCATGGATTGCTTCTTAATTTTCAAATAATCAGAAGTAATTGAGAAACATAGAGACTTCAGAGTAATAGATTAAGACTTAAACACTGTTCTCCCTCTTATAAACTAATGGCAATTTGACAAATCACTTAAACTTTCTGGATTAACCTAGTGCAAGTTTACTGTGAAGACTGAATCCACTCCCAAAGGACCACACATGCATCTCAATTAAAGTACTTAGTATGGCGGATTGTGCATTCTGTTTTCCTGGTCTGGAGGTTGTAAACTCTGTATGTATATAGTCTTACTTAATTTGTCTTTGAACTCCGATGTATCATAGTCTCTAAATATTGCCTGTTGAGTAAATGAAAGTACCTTCTCAATAGCAAAGAGGGCCATTCATCCTTAATATACAGATTTAATTAAATCATGATCAGTTTATTAGCTCGTGGTTAGAGGTGTGCTTGTCAATACAGCTGAGCCTCAGGATATCATTATGAACATTCAATATTTCTGTACTATTGACACTTGGTAGCACCAGATAATAAGAACTGTACAAGATAGCATGATAGATGAACCAAGTTTCATAATTGATTCTACAAAGGGAGCACAACTTAATTTTTCTGTTTCCAGGGAAAAATGAACACTTTATGAACACATTATGAAAATCAGAGTTCAAATATGTAGTGTTACTCTTGTGAAAAAATATTATCAAACATTGCTTTTAAAACTTAAATATAAATTAGAATTGTTCATTGAACATAGAGATATGAAAGATAATGTATTGATCAAACAAATTTCTCCTCTTCCAAATGTCTCATTCCTGTCCATGATACTATCATTCTTAGCAACACTCAAGAACTTCTGTTTTCTGAAATACTCAGCTTTCTGCCATTTTCTCGGATCTGTTCATCTTTATCTTCAGCTGGATAAGGCTACTTTCAGCTTTTTGTTATGTAAGCTAACACATGTTAAGTATAAATTGTTTTTGTTTCTTTCCTTCTTTCTTCATTCCTTCTTCCCTACTTTTCTGGCTCTCTTCTTCCCTCTCTCCCTCCCTTCCTTCCTCTTTCCCTTATTATTTTTTTTCTTCCTTCCTCTCTTGGAGCTGAAAGCATCCAAAATCATTTTACTTTCAATAATTTTGTAGAAGTCAACACACATTTATCAAGTTCCTTCCCTAAGCCTCCATGTAATATTAATAATTCTGGGAACACAAAGAAGTAAAAAGATTTCTTGCCTTACTATGTTAATCTTTCTTTTATATCACCAAAGACCAACTTTTTATCTTTCGAGACAGGGTCTTGCTATGTCACTCAGGCTGGAGTGCAGTGGCATGAACTTAGCTCACTGTAGCCTTGATGTCCTGGGTTCAAGTGATCCTAATGCTAATGCCTCAGTCTCCCAAGTAGCTGTGACTAGCACCATGCCTGGTTAGTTTATTTTCTCTTTTTGTAGAGACAGGATCTCCCAAGGTTGCTCAGGATCGTCACAAACTCGGGCTCAAGCGTTCTTCCTGTTTCAGCTTCCCCAAGCACTGGGATTACAGACGTGAGCCACTGCACCAGACCACCAAAGGCCAACTTTTGCCTTTAATGAGTTTTGTGAGTTTGTGTATACATAGGATGACTCTTTTTTTTATTCCTTTTCACTTCATAGCAATCCTAGAAGGTCTACTAGGTCTAGTGAATTGTATTCTCTTTTAAAGATAAGAAGCCCAAGGCCGAGATGCTTTAAGGCTACAGAAATAATGGCAGATTTGGAAGTGATACCAAAACACATTGTCTTCCAGCATATCAACACTTAAGGAATTGGATGTTAGGTGATCAACATAAAACGCAAAACTCAGAATAGATTTTTTCTTTTAAGAGATGGGGTCTTGCTTTGTCACTTAGGCTGGAGTTCGAGTGGTATGATCCTAGTTCATTGCAATCTCAAACTCCTGGGCTCAAGTAATCCTGTCTCTTTCTCTCATCTTCCCAAGTAACTGGGACTACAGATGTAAGCCACCTTGCAGGATGAATTTTCTTTTTTAATTGTTATCATCTGTTGAGATCAGGTCTCACTTTGTTACCTTTGCTGGTCTTGATCTTCTGGTTTCAAGCTATCCTCCTGCTTTCTTTTCCAAAAGTGCTGGGATTACAGGCATGACCCACTGCACCTGACTTTTTTTTTGAGCAATTTCTAGCTGCTCGTTATCATTACTGTTATTGTTATAGGATCCTTGGGATGATGCTTTTCCAGCTGGAAACTTCTGTGGCCAGTGGTGCCTTTGTTTGAGTTTTACTCGGATTTGTTGGGCTTGTTCCACCCACTCAGCCTGGCAGTCTGTGTTTGGCTCACACTACTGGCCTGGATTCCACACATGCCAAGGGCAAGTGGAGTGGTGAGGGTTTTTTGTGAAAAGTGAGTGTGGGGTCTGGCTACTGCTCACAGCCAGGCACAAGGGCCGTGGCAGGACAGGAAGCTCCAGGTGCCAGCCCAGCTGCTGGCTCCCTGTGAGATGGCAGCTGGATCGGGCATACCACAAGCAGCTTCCACAGCTGGCATCAGGGCACGTGGTGATGCCAGGAACCACAGAGCCCCAAAGAGGGTGTCACAGCCCTGGCTCAGGGAGCTCCTAGGTCTGGGTTCCCCAAAGGCTTCAGCTCTTCTCTCCTTCTTTCTTCTCTCCTTCTCGTCGCCCACAACATGGTGAACAAGAAGCATGTTTCAGCCCTGTTCGTGTTAAAGCTCTTTTATCCCTGCCATTCAGTGGGTCCCAAATCCTTGTCCTGTGTCCAGGAAGAATGAGGTGGGCAGACAAGTGAAGGGTGAGCAAGGCAAAGAGGAACTTTATTGAGCAACAGAACAGCTCAGAGGTGACCTGCCTTGGGTAGCCTCTCTGCAGGCAGGGTGTTCTGATGAGTGTTCAGCTCTCAATAGAGAGGAGACCCTGGACTGCATAGCTCCCCTCCACAGCTGGTCATACCAACATCTGCTCACCTCTCAGCAGAGAGGAGACCCTAGATTGGGTAACTCCTCTCTGCAGCTGGGCATCTCCTTGTCTCTTTTTGAGTCTGGCTGAGGTCAGGGTTTTTATCGGCTTCACTGGAGAGTAAGTGCATGCTGATTGGTCCATGGGTGGCCATGCATGGGTCTGGAAAAAGCACCATAAGCTTCCATTCCAGTTTGTGGTACTGGCAGCCCAGGCCCAGGCCTCAGGCCTTCCCTGACTTGAAGGTGGGACTTTACCGGGGACCCACCCTTTTCTGCCCAGGAGCCTGTCTGCCTCTTGCAACTGTTCATGGCGCTGAGGCTGTTGATGCTGAGGGGCACCTGCAGGTCAGCACCGAGCTGCCCTCAGCCCTGCCTTGGCCTTCCTCCCGTGCCCCTCAGCACTCAAAGTCCAGAGCAGGCTGAGACAGCAGGTCTGGCATGTCAGCATTGCCCCAAGCAGGCACACACCTGGCCAGGTTGCAATAGGACCTGGGCTCAACCTCAACTCCACTCCGAGACTGAAGCGGGAGCTGGAAGAGGGAGAGACCAGGCAGCAGGAGCAGGACACTTCCAAGCCTGCAGGGATGGAGGGGGGTGCATTCCCAGACCCCCGAGAGTGCAGTGATGCGAGGGTCTGCAGTCGAGGCTAGGACAGCTACAGCTGTTCATGGGAGGGATGGGCTACTGCCTGCTCCAGGGCCCCAAGAGCACAGGGATGCCCAGGTCCACGGCCATGGCTGGGCAGCCACAAATGAGCCTGGAGAGCACAAGGTTCCCACCTTGCCAACTCCATAGGGGTGGGGCTTCCTCCTGTTCCTGGCTCCTTCTGGCTCTTTGGATTGTGCAGCCCTAGCTGTGGCTGAGTCTTCCCCACTACAGCCGGTGTCATGAAGGCGGATGCCCCAGACGGGCCACCACTGCTTTCATTACTGCAACCCTTACCAAGTGATATGGTTTGGCTGTGCCCCCACCCAAATTTCACCTTGAATTGTAATAATCCTCATATGTCAAGGGCAGGTCCAGGTGGAGATCATCGAATCGTGGGAGTGTTTCCTCCATACTGTTACTGTGGTAGTGAATAAATCTCACAAGGTCTGAAGGTTTTATAAATGAGAGTTCCCCTGAACAAGCTCTCTCTTGCCTGCTGCCGTGTAAGACGTGTCTTATATCTCCTTAAATTTCCACCATGACTGTGAGACCTTCCTAGACATGTGGAACTGTGAATCAATTAAACCTCTTTCCTTTATAAACCACCTAGTCTCAGGTATGTCTTTATTAGCTGCACAGTAACAGAGTAATACACTAAGTCTCTATTCTCCAGTCCAGTATATCAGTTGTGATGTAATTTATGTGCTAAAAACCCACCTTTCACAAATCAGCCCATATTCTTTATCCTAATCTTTTTCTGTGTGCTGTATGCTCCTAACTGTGGTATGCTATGGCCTCTACCTCTCCTGGACCATTAAATCTCTGACAGAAGTAGATTTATTTTCAGCATTTGTTATTAACTGTTCAAAACAAAAATATTTGCTTGTCTAAAATCTTACCCCTAAGTCACACAGCTAACATGTAACAAAGTTGGGACACAAATGCATCTCCTCCAGACACCAGTGAACATTATGTTTTATTTTGAAGAGAATAAAATGTAGGATATCTAAGAAGTATCTCTTGAGATAATGATGGCAGATGTTGATTACTTTATTTGGTTGAAACTCCCTCTATTACAACCCCAAACAAAAACCTTCAATGCCTGTATATAGCCTAATGCAGAAATTAAGGTCTGAGAATAGAAGAAAATGTGTTGTTGTATAGGTACGATTTCAGATTTCCCCACTTTCTTTTTTGTTTTTGCTCATCTACCTCCTCATTATTTAGTTAAATTTCTGTTCCTTAGTAAAGCCTCTCTTGACCCACCTTAATTAAGTCGTGTCTACAGACCAATTCCTAAAATGTGTTGTCACACCATGACACTGATCAGACTTTATTGAATTTATTTGTTTAATGTTTATTTTTACTGGGAAATTTTAAGCCTTTAAGAGACAAGGATATATTTGTCCTCTTTGCTATTATTGCCCAGTATGTAGCTTTGTTTTCATTCTATAATTGGTGCTCTCACACACACACACACACACACAAATGTGTTGAATGAATGGAGGGTTGCCTAAAAAAGAAGCAAGCACTGCTTTCCCTCTTCTTGCAGTTAACCAAGCCTCCAAAACCAAACATTTTAGAATACACACACATGAAAACACACACAAATACCGAAGTGCAAACGACAGTACATATTAATTAAAGGTAAAAGTTGACCTTAGGTGACTGTGTTTGTCTTCCAGGGTTGCCATAACAAAATATGGTAGACTGGGTAGCTTAAACAATAGAAATTAAAGTTCAAAATTTAGGTGCCAGCAGGGTTGGCTTTTCCTGAGATCTCTCTCCTTGGCCTGCAGATGGTAGCTTTCTCGCTGCCTGTTCTGACACAATCTTTCCCCTGTGTACATGCAGCCCTGGTTTCTCTGTTATATTGGATTAGGGCCCCATCCTTAACTTCATTTAACCTTAATTACCTTCCTAAGAGTCCTATCTCAAACAACAATCACCCTCGGGGTTAGGAAGTTCCCCGCTAATCAACATAAATTTCAGGACACAATTCAGGCCAGGCGCAGTGGCTCATGCGTGTAATCCTAGCACTTTGGGAGGCCAAGACAGGAGGATTGCTTGAGCTCAGGAATTCGAGACCAGCCTGGCCAACATGGCAAAACTGTATCTCCACTAAAAATACAAAAAATTAGCTGGGCGTGGCGATGTGTACCTGTAGTCCCAGCTACTTGGAGGCTGAGGCACAAGAATTGCTTAAACCCAGGAGCTAGAGGTTTCAGGGAGTTGAGATTGTGCCACTGCACTCCAGCCTGGGCAGCCAAGCAAAGCGAGACTCTGTCTCAAAAAAGAAAGAAAAAAGAAAAAAGAAAAAAAGCAGAACACAATTCAATCTATGATAGTGACATAAAGAGCTTTTTTTATACCCATGATATTCTTGATCTCTGTATATTTAAAATATGAAAGTGCAGCACATTTTGACCTAATCATGGTTGAAGAATAGGATGCTGTTTATATAAACACGTACTTAAAATATCAATATCACAGAACCTCTGTCTAATTATTTCCTATGGATGTACCACAGAGAACTGGAAAATGCAGTACAGAAGAATTTGTAATCTGAAACTTTATTTATTAAGAAAATCTTCCACACTTCATTGGTGTGGCACTACATTTGCTGAAACCTGCCTAATATCAGCTTACATATACACCGAACCACTTTTGTTTTCACTAACAAAATTGTAACATGATTGTAAAACGCCAAGCAAGCACATGAACAACAGGAATAAAAAACTTTGCTTAAGAAAGAATGAGCTATTTTACTTATAAAATAAAACATTTATTGATTGTACCTATTTTACATTTTAAGTGTAATATTTGCAGACTGAGAAGCAAACTTATAGAATAAAAGAAAACGCCAGTTCACATAGATGGCTATGCTATATTGGATTCCCTAGTTGTTTCCTTAATGTATTATTGAGGAATATTATTATTGTATTATTTATTTAACAACCATACTTACAATATCATATAATACAATAGTATTTATCAATTTTAGTGCAGTTTTTTTTTCTGTCAACCAGACACATTTTTTTAAACTCCATGGAATAGATAATAATTTTATTCCTATTTTTCAGGAGAGTTACCCAAATTCAAATACTTTAAAAGGCCTCCCTGAGTTACCTAGTTGGCATGTGAATGAGCTAGGATACAAATGTAGGTCCATCAGACTCCAGTGCAGGTACTCAGAATCCCTCCTGCCATACACTCCTCACTTTCCTACTGATTGTCTTTTCTCCTAAATTCTATAAAACTTTTTATTTGTTTACTTTAAAAAAATTATATTCCTTAAACGTTTTCCCCCAGGGCCAGGTGTGGTGGCTTATGCCTGTAATCCCAGCACTTTGGGAGGCCCAGGCAGGTGGATCAAGAGATCAGGAGTTTGAGACCATCCTGGCCAACATGGTGAAACCCCATCTCTACTAAAAAAATGCAAAAATTAGTCGGGTGTGGTGGCGGGTACCGGTAATTCCAGCTACTTAGGAGGCTGAGGCAGGAGAATCACTTCAACCCCAGAGGCAGAGGTTGCATTGGGCTGAGATTATGCCACTGCACTTTAGCCTGGGCAACAAACGGAGACTCTGTCTCAAAAAAAAAAAAAAAATGTTGTCCCCCAAATAACTGAAAGAATTGAAAGGAATCAGAAGAATCTCTTCTTATTTTTATATGGTAAGAGGGATAAGTTCTCTAATTGTAGTATGTATTATTTCTAACATTTATAAATCTAGACCAGGTTCACTATGGCAGAGATTTTTAAACCTCACTGAATATCCAAGAGCTTCTTACACTCCCCTGACACTTGTGTTTGGTTGTGGTCACATATCTTGCTCCAGCCAGTGGACTGAGCAAGTGGCTGTCACCGTTGTTTTAAGGAAGTGAAAAGTCTTTGGGAACTCTCCATCTCTCTCTTGCTCAATGGCAACCATGCATGCAGGTATCACAGGCCTAAGATGGTAGCATGAGAAATCCCTAAATCAATATTTAAGTTTACCTGGAAGTCCACTAGAAATATACCAGAATTAATGTGGGTGAAAATAAACTATTTTTTTTTCTCTTATCCAGCCTAATCTGATAAATGCAAGCGCAGGAAGAGACTTAATAAACACAAATAGTGATTGATCCCAAATCCTGAAGTTAAGTGACGTCAGTGGACTTTCAGTTTAGGGTATCAGATAACCTGGCCATAAATTACTTAAACAGTAGGCAATTTGTTATCTCATATACAAATATATTCTGGAAGTGGATTATTCTAGGATAGCAGCTCAGCGATGTGTTACAATATGACTGGGGCAGTTCCAAGGATGCATGACATTATAAACATTTGAAGAAAAAGAATTTATAATTTTCCCACCCTAGAAAAACAACCCTTTGTATTTAATTGTCCAGTGTTGTATAATATCCTTCTTCCTAAACCAGTTACTGCAATTGAATTGGACACAGTGGAACTGGTTCCCTAGTCAAATAAATATTCGTTACCCAGGGCTGAAAGATCCCATGAAATGAATGGTTGCCCAATTCCTGAATAAACTCAGGATTCTGCTAGTTAGGAAAAAGTAATACTGTCTATTGAGTACACAATAGTGTCTGACAATAAAAAAGATATCCAGAGAATGAAAATGTTCTCTCAACATTATGCATCCAAATGCAAATACAATTTTTAAGTTAAAAATATGGCTAAGATTATTTTATATTTAAACTTTTTTGGGGGGCCATGTGACCAGTGTTTTCTAGTAGCTTGAAACATGTTATCACTGAGTTTATTAACCCAACATAGGAGCAGAAATGCTTTCAATGAGAGTAAAAGTTTCTCACAAATGCTCAACTATTAACTTAGTTTTTCATATCATAAACGGTTCCCGCTATTGGGTTACTGATTTTAAATGTTATTTTTATTTATCCTACTTAACTTTAAATTAGTTGTGTTGATATCAGGTAGACAATATTGATTTTCTTAAAAAAATATTCACTTTAGAATACTAGAGCATGTGGTATTTTTAAGCAGGAGCTCATTTAGGATTAAACATGGATTCCCTTCACTGTTCAATAGGCTTTAATGCCAGGCATTAAACAAACTTGACTAGAGGAGATATTTTAAATTTAATAAAAATAGTATTTGCTTACTGTGAACTCAAGTATAATATTATAAACATCTAACTGAAGGTCTGCAAAGGAAACATTACTATATATGTGAAGGGTGGTCAGGAGCTAAATTAAAGGATTCTGTTTTCTGGCTCCATATTTCATCATTTTTTGGGAAATTTCTAAGAGAATCCACTCTCAAAGTTCCCAGTGCATATGCTTTTTGAGAATTTGTATGATCATCTCCACCTCCGTACACTATGAATTTAAATGATTGGTGCTAATGTGCACACACAAGCAGGTGCGTTCTTGGCTCTTCAGAGTCACTGGAGCGAGGAGTTGAATGATGTGTGAAATGAAAATCCTATCCAAAGCTCAGAGGGAGTTGAGAGAGGACGGTGCTGTGGGTTACCAGCAGCCCAGGTTAGCATAAGTGAGAATCACATGGGTGCGTAATAAACGCCCCCAAGACCCCTAGCCGGTGTGGGCAGGTGAGTGTGCCTTAATGAGCTGTTTTATGCCTGTCCTTGTCTCAGTACATCTCTCTTATCTCTCCAGCTACCCAGAGTTGTAACAATTAATAGTCTCTATCGCAAAGTGAAGTGTTAGGTGAGAAAATTACTGGGACAATTTGAGCTAAATGATTCAACTTTACCTCCATTTTCCAGAGATATTAAGGGGTAAGGAAGGAAGCAATTGAAAGAAGGAGTTTATCTATAGAAATATTAACTTCAGTTCTTTGCTTCAGTGTTTTAAGGGATCAGAGGTCTACACTTCGAAGTATCACATCCTGCTCTTCATTAGCCTGTTCAAAATAAAATAAAAATAATAAATGAACCACATATGCACATGCACACACTGCTTATAATGGTGACATAAACGATAATATAACACACTCCTGCACAATGAGATAACAAGTAAAAATGTACAGTAGTATCCCCTCAGCCACAGTTTCACTTTCCAAAGCTTCAGTCACTTGTGGTCCACCACAGTCTGAAAATCAAATGGAAAATTCCAGAAATAATTTCTGAGCATTAGATTGCTAGCTGTTCTGAGTATTGCGATGACATCTCAGGATGTTCTAGAATGTGAATCCTCTCTTTGTCCGGCCTCTCCATATTGTCTAGACTGCCTTCCCTTTAGTCACTTAGCAGCCGTCTCAGTTATCAGATTTACATATCACAAGAAGAAGGGAGACGGCAGAATGAGATATTTTCAGAGACAGAGAGAAAGAAAGGGAGAGCGATCACATTCATACAGCTTTTATTACAGTGTCAAGTTGTAATTGTTCTATTTTATTATTATTTATTGTTAACTCCTTACTGTGCCTAATTTATAAATTAAATTAAACTTTATCGTTGGTATAGATGCATAGGAAAATTACAGTATATATAGGATTTGGTACTATCTGAGGTTTCTGTCCTCTGGGAGTCTAGAAACATATTCGCCATAGATAACAAAAGACTACATAAGCACCTAAACTCTTTGTAAAATGTGAAGATTTTGGATTACCTTGTGACAACTATTAAATGACAAGTTTTCCAGGATTGGCTGGCTGACTATAGAAGGATTGGGGTTAGGGGAGAAATGACCAATAGCTATAATGGACAAACAAATCAAAACAACTGAATTCAGGGTGACTGGACTCTCTTAATCTCAGAACATCACTTCATTAGATCTGACTTGTAACATTACAAGCAAAAATTAATTTGTTAGTTTCAGTGTATCCCCAGACTGAACCACCAACTATCACACAAAGGTTTCCTTGGAGCACAGAGGATTTGATTTTTAGTTTTAAGCGTTACCCATTGGTTTTGGTGTGTATTTGAGAAAAATATAACTGGAGAACAAACATGTGATCCCCTGAACACTATTCCTTAGGAGGAGACTAACTTAGGAAGTATACCATATAGGCCTGGCTTGGTGGCTCATGCTTGTAATCCCAGCACTTTGGGAGGCCAAGACATGCAGATTACTAGGTCAGCAGTTCGAGACCAGACTGACCAACATGGTGAAACCCCGTCTCTACTAAAAATACGAAAATTAGTTGGGTGTGATGGCCGGTGCCTGTAATCTCAGCTGCTCAAGAGGCTGAGGTAGGAGAATCACTCGAACCCAGAACGCTGAGGTTGCAGAGAGCCGAGATTGTGCCACTGCATTCTAGCGTGGGTGACAGAATGAGACTGTCTCAAAACAAAACAAACAAATATCAAAAAAAAAAAAAAAAGAAGAAAGTATACCATATGACAAAACTGGTGAAAGCGGTACCCTAAGTGACAAAGTCAGGAATCACTGAGATACAGCAATGCCAAGGTTAAAGGCTTCTAAGTAAAGAAGTATCACAATTCTTAAATATTTTTCTAAGACCAGTAATATGTTTAGCCTTCTTCTTAAGTAAT
>PVKP010038930.1:0-20519 GCA_004027715.1 Plecturocebus donacophilus
AGGAGCAAGACGGCAGGACCAGGCATGGGGGAGCTGGAGGCAGGGACTAGAAGAGAGGGAGCCACCTGGAGAGATGGAGGCTCTCAATACCTGCCTCGATTCCTCTCTCTACAGAGAGCTTCCGGGTAGGGGCCTGTCTCCTCCCCCAGGAGGGTGGATCTCTGTCCCTCTATCCCCAGGGACTCTCTCCCCACTTGTATAGAATAAAAAAACAAAATCACTGCCTGCCTCAAGTCTCTGCTATCTTCCCCATTCACTGCCTCCACCATCTGCTCCCTTCCCACAAACCCTCAGAGCTTGGCCACAGTGAGGAAAAGTGAGAAACATCCCACAGGGATAGACCTGGGATTCTGAGAGGAGCAGGATTAAAAAACAGAACTGCCGAGGGAAGGGGACTAAGTCTCCAAGCCAAGGTGGGTGTTATACACAGGGTCAGGGCTGACCAAAAGGACAGAAACCAGCACCAGTGTCTGTCCAGCTTTGGGAGGTATAATGGGATTGGAAGCCCCGGTGTACCAGAGGGACACTGAGGAGCAGTGTGTGTGTGTGTGTGTGTGTGTGTGTGTGTGTGTGTGTACATGTGCATGCACACTAATGGGGGAATTATATGATGTTGTGTCGTCCCGGGGGCACCCTCACTAGTCAGAATTCTCAATAACAGAGTGGCTTGTAGGTGAACAGAAGTCTCTGTGGCATGAGGTCAACAACTAAAGTAGCTGTCTTCCATAGTGTCCTAGCAAATACCATTTTGGCATTCAAGGCCCCACTCAAAAGCCTCTTCCTCTGTGAAGGCCTTCCTGATGCCTTCCCCACTCATCCATATTGCACCCTCCCTTAATGAGCTCCCACTGCATCCTGAGCAGGTCTGTAACATTGCACCTGTCACACTTAATTGCACTGGTGTATTGGCTTATCCTGTCTCTGTCTCCCTGTTCCATATACATCTGCCTCCCCCAGGGGCAGAGGCTGTGTCTTAATCACTTGTGTAGCCCTAGCACCTGGCACAGTGCCTGACACCCAGGAGATGCTCAATAAATGGCTGCTACATTAATACACGAGCAGCTTAAGGGGCTGGAGGGTGAAGGTAAATGCTCTTGCGTACTCATCACAGACCACAATGTGCCCAAATGCCTTCACGTGTGGTTTGCAGCTCCCCAGGCAACTGCTTACTTCCCTTCCTCACTGATTTCACCAGGAGTGACTTGTTTTGTTTCCTTAAGATCTGTGAATGGCACAGCCCCTCCCACAAGGATAAGGCCATATGGGTTGAATCTTGGGGGGTGTTGGGTACATTGTGGCACCGGGAAGAAGCCTTGGGAGTCAGTTCTTCAGCACATGCCCTCATGTGACCAGGATATGAGGTTGGGTGTCCTTAAGCAATTATGTCCATTTCCTGTGTCTCCTTATAAAATGGTGGCTAGGGAACTGGACATCATTCTCAAAGCGATGACGTCCAGTAAGGTACGTGATAGTTTTTAAGAAGCCCGGGAAGATCTGCATTCGGCTGTATTCCGGGTTAATGTGAGTACATGTGTGACAAGGACAGCCCAGCACTCCTGTATATGTGACTGCAGATATCCTTAGCTAGCGTAACAATGTTGAAAGTGATGTGAGAAGGGGTACGTTTTCCAATGTGTATCTGCGGGGGGCTCTAACTGCCATGGTGTCACAGTGAGTTTATGTATTGGCGCCTGTGTGTGTCAAGATATGTGTGAGCCTGTGAGCCGTGGGTGCATGTGTCGCCATCGTTCCTCTGTGTGAATGTGTATGTGCATGCACCACTGCAATGTGCGCATCTCTGATCCTGGGTGTGGGTGTGGTGTGAAGGGAAAGATGTGTGTCACTGTGTCTATGGGGGTCCTGCCTCCGAGCCACCCCCAGCCCGCCCTCCTCCTCCGGTTCTATGGCTCCCTCCCAGGCTGTGGCCCTGCCCCTTCCCTCTTCTCCCTCCCAATCCATCTGTGCGGGGGGAGCTGGTGCTGCGCCCCCCCCCAACCCCTCCCCATCCAGGCCCCATAAATAGCAGCAGAGCCGGAGCCGGAGCCGGCGCCAGCGGCTGGAGCAGCAAGGGAGTCAGGGCCAGGGCCAGAGAGCTGGAGAGAGGAGCCCCTGACCGAGAGCCCAGGTGAGCCCACCCTTCCTCCCCAGCCCAGCCCCAACTCAGCCCAGCTTGCCCGTCTCCATAACAGCATCTCCTGGAGCCCCCAGAGAGATCCCAGCCCTGCCCAATTCCTTCACCACCACAAGCCCCTGCTTATTTCACGAGACCCCCAAGAACTGGGAGACTTGTCGCTAGAAGGCAGAGACTCCCCTCCCCCAGCCCAGACCCTCCCTCACATATCCAGAAAGGCACACATTGTGGGGAGGTCGATGCCCAGCCAGAGAAAGGTCCCAATTCTGAGGAAGGTACAGGAACTGTCACACCCTCCTGGAGACGGACACACGACATCCGGGGAAGACAGACACGAAGGGTGGGGCACTGAAACACACCAATGCACACTCAGTCAGGGAAGCATGACATGGGATCAGACAGCCTCACCCTGAGATCTGTACAGACACAGATAGATGGACTGACCGGCCATGAACTGGGGCCGGCATTACCCCTGCCTGCTTCAGCCCAAGGCTTGGAACCACTGCTGGGGGAAGGTAGCATGCGTGCATCCCACGGGCAGCATGGAGGGAGCCTCGGCTCCCCAAAAATCCTGTCGCTAAGAGACAGTGCCAGTGCTGCCAAGAAGTGTGAAAACAGGGGAGGTGGGGAGGGATGTGAGGCTTGTCATAGTTGGAGCTCCTGCCAGGAGCCTGAAGGAGCTTTCAGCAGAACTCTGGTCCTGCTTCCCCAGCCCACCACTCCTCCTTTTCCATCAGCTAGCCAGAAGGGGAGTGGGGGTGGGGAGTGGATAGGGATAGCCCAGAAGGGGACCTTCCAACCTGTCTCCTGCCCACTGCAGACTCCACTCCAGAGGCCCGTCCTCTTCAGACCCCAAGGGCCTTTTCACCCCCTACCCCACCCCCTTGCCCTAGTTTAGGTCCCTCGTGCCAAGACTGAGTGCAGTGCTGGCTCCAACACCAGTCGGGAAATAGCAGAAGGTGCTGAGGCAGCAGAAAGTGTAGATCAATCGATGGCCGACGAGCCAAGACTGCCAGGAACATCCCCACCCCAACCCTTCAGCCCTCCCCAGCCCTCTCCAGCCCCATCCTCACGTACCCAGGCCAGCAGCACAGAGCTTCTGTGTAGGAGTGGGAGGCTCAGGTCCTCTGCCCTCCCCTGCTCAGAGCTCTGGTGAAGCCAAGCAGAGGGCAAGGGAAGCAAGAGGTCCATGAGATCCCAGGGTCTAGGGAAGGAGGTTAAGGGGTGGGGCCCAGGGACGCCAGAGGATAGACCCCTCTGCTGGCAGGTATTCCCTTTCCAGGGTCCAGGCCACCTGCTCTGTCCCCACAGTGACATGTCGGACCCTGAGATGGGATGGGTGCCTGAGCCCCCAACCATGACGCTGGGGGCCTCTCGGGTGGAGCTGCGGGTGTCCTGCCATGGCCTCCTGGACCGGGACACACTCACCAAACCCCACCCCTGCGTGCTGCTCAAGCTCTACTCTGATGAGCAGTGGGTGGAGGTGAGAGCAGCTCAGGTTTCTCCTTAATTAACCTGGGTTAAGCTTGGGAAGGAGGGAGGCTGGGTGGGACCAGTGAAAGCCTTGCAGGGAAATGTGTGGACTCCTGGGCACCTTTTCCAGGCCATTTGGGTAACCTTGGATATGGAGTCCCAGAGGGTCTTGAGATTGCCCCAGAGGCCATAGGGTTGCTCCCAAAGGCCTCATGATAGCCCAGAGGATACCCAACCAGAGAAAGGTCCCAGTTCTGAGGGAGGTACAGGAACTGTCACACCCTCCTGGAAATGGACATACCACTTTGGGAGAGGACAGACACGGAGGGTCCAGTGGGCAGGCAGCACCCCAAGCTCAGGGATCAGCTTAAGAAGAGAAGAGCTGGTTGCTGGGGATGTGGGGGTCTACGAAGAGCTGGCATGACTAGGGCAGTCGAGGGCAGGGAAAAGTATCCTTGGTTCCCAGACAGCCCTCGCCTCCCCTCAACCACCACCACAGGTGGAGCGCACGGAGGTGCTTCGCTCCTGTTCCAGCCCTGTCTTCTCTCGGGTGCTGGCCCTCGAGTATTTTTTTGAGGAGAAGCAGCCCCTGCAGTTCCACGTGTTTGATGCCGAGGATGGAGCCACCAGCCCCAGAAATGATACCTTCCTCGGCTCTACGGAGTGCACCTTGGGCCAGGTCTGCCTTCCCGGCCTCCCCACCCCACCCTACCCTACCTCCATCAGCTTTTGCCTCTGGAAGCCAAAGTAAGAGACAGTATGAGCTCTACAGCTAGTTCAACCCAGCCTTGACTCCCACATCTCTGCCACTCACTAGCTGTGTAGCCTCAGGAAAGATACTTAACCTCTCTGAGTCTTAGTTTCCCTATCCAAAAAATGGGGGAGTGGTCAGAGTGCTCCCCTCTTCAGGCTGTTGTAAAAATTGAGCCCAACTCTAGCCCAAGTTAAAATGCCAACCCTTGCGGACACTCAGAGAACATTTATTATTCCATCCCTTGTACATGGCAGAGGCAGATGGGGATGTCACAGCTGGGTCTCCCTCCACCTCCATCCCTAGATTGTATCACAAACCAAAGTCACTAAGCCATTACTGCTGAAGAATGGGAAGACTGCGGGAAAGTCCACCATCACGGTAGGCAAGATTACCCGTACTTTTGGTCCTGGTATTCAATGCACCTGCATGGACACCCATGGTGACATCATGCCCAGGACCACCCTCACCTAAGGGAAAGGGGATGGGTGGCCCTTGTCGTGGGGATAGGGGAGTCCTGCCACTTGTATCCCCCTTGCAGATTGTGGCCGAGGAGGTATCTGGCACAAACGATTATGTGCAACTCACCTTCAGAGCCCACAAGCTGGACAACAAGGTTGGAACCCCAGAGTCCAGGCCCCCAACTCCCTTGTTCATCCTAGGCCTCCCACCCAAGACAGATCCCAAGAGCCCAGGCCTGCTCCCTTCCCACTGTGAGTCCCTCCCCTACCCTCTTTGGAACTCTCACCAGCCTCAGGGGCCCTTTCTCCTGTATCTTCAGGATCTGTTCAGCAAGTCTGACCCTTTCATGGAAATCTATAAAACCAACGGGGACCAAAGTGATCAGCTGGTCTGGAGAACTGAGGTTGGTGCCTGGGGCTATGGGGGTGAAGGGAGGGAGAGCAAAGTAAGAAAACCCAGACAGGAGCTGACCAGCTGCTTGGTGCCTCTCCAAGGTGGTGAAGAACAACCTGAACCCCAGCTGGGAGCCGTTCCGCCTGTCCCTGCATTCCCTATGCAGCTGTGATGTCCACCGACCTCTCAAGGTGAAATCCCAACCAAACCAGCACAGCCTACTTAGAGCAGCCAACCTGCTGTCTAAGACCTTTCCCCTGTGTGCAGCAAGCCTCCCTCCATGTGATAAGCACATCCCACTGTGAGATAAATAACAAGTCACAGCTCAATGTTAAACTTCCCACATGTGTGCCTGTTATCAGTGGCCAAAGTCCCTGGCAGATTGAGCCAAAGAGCAAAGTTCAGCAGGTGGCCTCTCTGGGCAAGTTGAGGATGTCTGTTTGGACCTCGAGACTGTGAGGCCCCCTACCTTCCTGAGTCCCCCTACCCCCCATGAACACCGCAGAGTGTCTCCAACCTGACCCCACCCCTCCCCCTGTCTTCTCAGTTCCTGGTGTATGACTATGATTCCAGTGGGAAGCATGACTTCATCGGCGAGTTCACCAGCACTTTCCAGGAGATGCAGGAAGGGACGGCAAACCCTGGGCAGGAGGTGCCACAAATATCCCACCCCCAGAATCCCACCCAGATCCCTGGGAGAATCCTGAGGGTGATGCTGAAGAGATCACTATAGGTGATAGTAGGTGGCGAGGGTGGAAAGCACCTGGGCTCAGCTGAAGGTTGGAGCCATGGTGATCTTGCTCTGGGAGGCTCCGCTGGAAGGGGGAAAGAGGGGTCACCTGATGGACTTGTGACCCTGAGCTTGTGGGGCGGGGTCTAGATGCAGTGGGACTGTATCAACCCCAAGTATCGGGACAAGAAGAAGAATTACAAGAGCTCAGGGACGGTAGTGCTGGCCCAGTGCGCGGTAAATTTCACTTCCTGCTTCAACCCTTACCCCAGCCCCTGCCCCTACCATACGCTCAGATTCAACCCTTCCCTTGTTTCAAAGACCAGTTTCTCTGCTTCTGGGAACTGAAAATCCTTCCCCTATCTCACCTCTAATTGCAACCAAAAAAACTCTGGCTCCCCCATGTTCCCCACTGAAGCCCTACCCAAGCTCCCTCCTCAAAGGACCACCACATCCCCTCGCCTTACCCTTCTCCCTACCTCCAGGTGGAGAAAGTGCACACCTTCCTGGATTACATCATGGGTGGCTGCCAGATCAGCTTTACGGTAAAGACCCAGAGGGTGGGCACACAGGCAAGAGGGAGGGGCTGAGTGCATAGAGAATGGAAGGAGAATCTCAGTGCCTACACTTGGGCTACTCATGAGCCTCGGCATTGTCAGCTTATGCCCCCGGATCACGAGACAGCCACCTGTAGTCTCCCCCGCACTTGTCTTAGTCCTCCCTCCACATCCAGCTCTGGCCTAGGCTCCCTGGTGGCTCTCAGGGCTGCAGCATGGCCTTTTTCCCACCCCCACCCCACCCAGGTGGCCATCGACTTCACCGCCTCCAATGGGGACCCGAGGAGCAGCCAGTCCCTGCACTGCCTCAGCCCTCGACAGCCCAACCACTACCTGCAGGCCCTGCGTGCAGTGGGAGGCATCTGCCAGGACTATGACAGGTAGGAGGAAGTGGGGCGGGAGGGAACAGGCAGGGAGGCCTTGCCCGACGGACCCCACAGCCTTTTCTTCTTCCCAGTGATAAGCGGTTCCCAGCTTTTGGCTTTGGGGCTCGAATTCCCCCCAACTTTGAGGTAGGCTGATGTGAGAGAAGGAAGGGATGGGGGTGGGGCTTGTCAGACAGGAAGGAAAGGCAGGCCCTCACAGCGCCCGCCTTGCCTGCACAGGTGTCCCATGACTTTGCTATCAACTTTGACCCGGAAAATCCTGAATGTGAAGGTAAGAGGGGAGATTTTCACCTGCCCCGTCTCCCCCCGGACACACCCCGCACAGGAGCACAGACTCCGTTTCCAGGGGCCCAGCTCCCTGGCCCTTCCACCCTTCCCAGACCTTTCTGCATCTAGTGAGGCTTCCAGGGCCGAGGCCCAGCATCTGCCCCTCAAGCTCTCCCCACCAAGGGACTACCCAAGGCTCCCACTGCTCGGTGAAGTAACTCAAGGCAGAGGGCAAGTCCTCAGACCTGGGTGCACTTCCTTGCTTTGAGGAGCGTCAGGAGGATCCCTCGCTCATTTTCACCGGCTTCACCACTTCTCTTCACCCACAGAGATCTCAGGGGTCATCGCCTCCTACCGTCGTTGCCTGCCCCAGATCCAGCTCTATGGCCCCACCAACGTGGCCCCCATCATCAACCGTGTGGCTGAGCCAGCCCAGCGGGAGCAGAGCACTGGCCAAGCCACGGTAAGAGGAGCTGCCCCGTGTGTCTTCAAGTGGTGCCGGCCAGGGCCTGCACCTTGGTGGAAATGGTGTCAACACCCTTGCACACAAAGCCAACCCTTCCACCCTCTCTGCTGGCCCTCAGAAGTACTCGGTGCTGCTGGTGCTCACTGACGGTGTGGTGAGTGACATGGCCGAGACCCGCGCTGCCATCGTGCGTGCCTCTCGCCTGCCCATGTCCATCATCATCGTGGGCGTGGGCAATGCTGACTTCTCTGACATGCGACTGCTGGATGGCGATGACGGACCATTGCGCTGCCCCCGAGGAGTGCCTGCAGCCCGAGACATTGTCCAGTTCGTGCCCTTCCGAGACTTCAAGGATGTAAGTCCCCTGTGCCCCTTCTGGCTGAAGGACTCCCTGGTTTCTCATGTCCCCAAATCTGACCTTCATCTTCCACCATTTGATGTCCTGCTAAGGAGGATGGAGCCCAGCTGGCCACCCTGAAGCCCCACCCCCTCCCTCAGCTGACCCTGCCTCCCCTACCCTTCTTCCCACCCCTAACCACATCGCTGTCCCATCCCCAGGCTGCCCCCTCTGCACTCGCCAAGTGTGTCCTGGCGGAGGTGCCGCGGCAGGTGGTGGAGTACTACGCCAGCCAGGGCATCAGCCCTGGTGCTCCCAGGCCCTGCACACTGGCCACGACTCCCAGCCCTAGCCCATGACTGCCACCCTCCGGACCGACACTCCCTCGGCCTCTCAGTGAGTCCTGGGGGACCCAAAGGAGTGGACATAGAGGATGCAAAGTGGGGCCTGGTAGAGCCCATCTAGGCTGGGTGTAGCATAGAAGAGAGTGCTTATGACTCTCCCACCCCCTCCCAGGTGCCTGTCCTGACCCTCGTGACTCCAGTGACCAATGCCTCCACCTCTTGGACCAGCTGTGCCCCTTGGGTCCTGGACGTGAGTGGTGGGCCCTGCTCCCATGTCTCCAAACCCCATACCCTTCAATGCTGTGGCCCCTCAGTGACTTCCTTGGGTGATCCTGACTTTCTGGTCGTTAATAAAGAGAACCGCTCCTAGCACCTCAACCTCTAATCATCATGCCTCAGACGCCCACTGGGCAGCCTGCAGCACCTCCCAACACACACCATAAGAAATGAGGACGAGCACCTTTCAAAATCTGAGCCAGTGCTCCTCAGGCAGGCTGCTGTCTCTGCAGTCTTACCCCAACTCTGTGCCAGTGGGATCTGAGGAGCCACCACCCTCACCTCCCAACCCCAGGGGGTCTGGGCGCCATGGGGGTTAATTATAGAAGCTAGGGTGATAATTAGGGACTGTCACGGGGGCAGGCTGATGCTTTCTTATAGCTGTCTCCAGAGAGGACCTGCTGAGTCCCCCAGGAGCTGAACACCAGCCCCCACACAGCTGTGGGGCGGGCCAAGAATGGGTACTGGGGGTACTGAAGGAGGGCAGCAGGTCTGCTGGTGAATGGGGAACATAGTGGGGCATCTAAGGCCTGTACAGCCTGGTTTCCTGGGTGTGTCAATGTGTGTGTCTGTTCACGGCCTTACTGGGTCACACGCATGGACTCAGGGATGTGCCATGCATGAACACACACACACACATTCACACACTTAGCGATCACATTAGCAACAACAGCAAATATTATTGTTTAGCATGTGTCAACTTTATGTTAAGTGCTTATTTAAATGTATTTATTCTCAGTAGGTAGTTACCATTATTTTCACCATTTTTCTGACGATCAGGTGAGGCTTGATTTTTAACTCACCCAGGGTCAAAAAACTGGTAGAACTACAACTTGAAACAGGATCTTACTCTGCCACCCAGGCTGGAGTGCAGTGACATGATTATGGTTCACTGCAGCCCCGAACTCCTGGGCTCAAGTGATCCTTCCACCTTAGCCTCCTGAGTAGCTGAGACTCCAGGTGCATACCATTACATCTGAATTATTTTATTTTATTTTATTTTTTTGGAAGAGACAGGGTTCTCGTTATTTTGTCCAGGCTGGTCTCAAACTTCCTCCTTAGCCTCCCAAAGTGTTGGGATTACAGGCATGAACCACTGCGCCCCACCTAAAGCACCATTCTTAATCACCACAGTGTGTTTTTTTTTTTTTTTTTCTGAGACAGGGTCTCGGTCTTGTTGCCCAGGCTGTAGTGCAATGGCACGATCTCAGTTCACTGCAACCTCCACTTCCTGGGTTCAAGCAATTCTCCTGCCTCAGCCTCCCAAGTAGCTAGAGTTACAGGCATGCACCACCATGCCCAGCTAATTTTGTAGTTTTAGTAGAGACGGGGTTTCTCCATGTTGGTCAGGCTGGTCTTGAACTCCTGACCTCAGGTGATCTGCCTGCCTGGGCCTCCCAAAGTGCTAAGATTACAGGTGTGAGCCACCGCATCCAGCTGCAACTTTTTTTTTAAGTATATTCAGGTGACCCAGGAGTATCATTCTGAGACCCAGGTATGTGTAGACCCAGGTATATGTGACCTAGTTGTATGCTCAGGTGTCTATAGATGGGTCTGTCTGCCTTTGTGTGCCATGCAGGTGAGAAAAGTGAACAAGAAAGCAGTGGCTCTGAATTACAGCTCCAGGGCAGGCAAGGATAGACACAGGTGAAATTTAGAGTGAGAGAAAAAGAGCTGGGTTCCTGAAAGGACCCTCCCTGCCCCCTCCTCTCCCTTCAACAATGAGTGTGGAAGGGGATGAAGAAAGAGAAGCTAAAGGTATGTGAGCCCATCAGAGAGATAATCCAGAGCCAGAGAGCCAGTGGCCAATGGCGGGGAAAGGAAAGGAGACGAGAGAAATTCTGAGAGTGATGGAGGAGAGGACTCCCATTGCAGGCTCTTAAGTGGAGAAGGGATGAGCTGGGATAGAGGAGAGGGAAGAGGGAGCAAGAACTGTGATGGGAAGAGAAGAGACAGCTGGGGAGGGGGTGGAGCGAGGGAGTAGAAAGGAAGAGGGACATATGGGAGCCTCTTCCCCCATGCCCGAACACTTCTCCCATTTATTATGTCCAGTAGATGACAGATGACAGTAACTGGTGAGGTGGCTGCTCCCAGCACAATGCCTGTGCTCTGCCCAGAGGCCACACCTGCCCCTCCTTTGGCTGCTGAACTGGAGGGCTGGGTTACCATGGCAACTATGAGACCTGGATAGCCACAGACAGGGCGAGCTGGGCCACTGCCGCTTCTGAGTTTGGTGGTGGTGGTGAGAGGGGAGGATCCATCTGTTCCAGTGCCTGCCCCTCCACCCCATTTCCATTGGCTCCCCATAACAGATGTGGCACTCGGCTCCAGGTGGGGACTTCCCTTTCTCTCGAGCTCTCTCTCGAGCTCTCTCCCTCTCCCACACACAGACACACAAAACAGTAGCCTGAAGCAAGGATAAAGAATGAACACTTCTTAAATTGCAAGAACATTTAGCCGATTGCATTAGAATTCTGCCTGTACTTCAAGTTTAATTCACAAAAGCTGCCCTCTCTCAGCTCCTTGTCATCCCAGGAGAAGTCTTGCCTTAGCCCTTGGAGAGGGAGGTGGGAGGTGGCAGGAGCACCCTGTGCAGGTCTGGAGGACCAGGCAGCCTGGAGGGAGCTGCAGAGAACCCATGTGTGTGCTCACAGAGAAGCCAGGCTCCCTCACCTGGGCTGCACATCCCCTGCCTAGGCTGCAGTGGGAAACTGGAGCAGGATAGGAGGTGCCATTGGCAAGACTGTCTTGGGGACTTCTTGGGGAGACCACTGGGAATTCCATACTGGGGAGATGCCAGAAACGGAAAAGTATCAGAAATTATCCAATCGAAATGAGAATTAGATGAAGTAACACAGGCTCAGGAAGCAATCGATTTGCTCAAGGTGACAGGGGGATCCCATGGAAGAGCTGGGACTAGCACCCAAGTTTCCAGACTTCTGCACAGGGCTCTCTCCCAGCCCACACCAACAACCCCCAGAGCTCACTCTTCAGGCCTTTGCCACTCTGGGCCCTGGAGGCCACAGAGTTGGGCAGGGGAAAAGCATCTTAGGTAGAGTTCCTAGTCTATCTAGTTGCTGGGCATTGAAATCTTGAAATGCCTTAGTGCTAAAATGGGGAGGTTACAAGCTTCAGAATGAAAATACAGCCTCTTTGCTAATTACAGCTTTAATGTGTTACAGGTTGAAAACCTTGAATTAGAAACTAAACTGAGGTGGGAGCTGCATTTCTCCCCCACCTCCCATTCACTGTGTCACCACACTTCCACCCCCCAGTGCCTGGCACTGGTCCCTGCAGAGCTCAGCGTGCTAGTCATGTGGGCCGGGTTTCTGTGTACGACCTGCGTAAGGGGAGGGGAACCCTCTCCAGAGAATGTCCAGCATCTAAACTCGGGCATGACTCGAGAACCCAAAAGCTTTGGGGATATTTGTGTGGTCATACAGGGCGTGGCTTGGACCAGAAGGTGCTCTGATTACGATGCAGAGAACCGTGCAGCTGCGTCCTGGGCGGTGCCATCCCATCTCCACTACACCACAGGGTGCCCTGAACAGCTCAGAGGAAGAGGTGGGAGGGGTCCCCGGACTCGGGGCCGCTCGAGGTTAGCCGGTCACAGCGAGCCTTGTAGAGATCGCGCTCCCGGGCCAGGCGGGCCACTTGGGCCCGCAGCGCGTCCAGCTGGGCGGCCAGGCGGGCGCGCTCCGCCTCCAGCCCGCGCCGCTGCTGCAGCCGCTTGGAGCGACAGGCCTGCGCGTAGCCGCGGTTCTTCAGCGTGCGGCGCCTCTGCTTCAGCCGCAGAGCCTCGTCGCGCCCGCAGCCCCGCAGCTGCCGGTTTAGCTCCCGCACAGACATCGAGACCAGCGCCGCGTCGGAAAACCGCTCGGCCAGCTGCGGAGGCAGAGTGCAGGGACCGGGTCAGCGCCGAGTGGCACCCGGCTGGGCCGTGGGGGCACGACACTACCTGGCCCCGCCCCGCCCCGCCCCGCCTCGCCCGGGCTCCCAACTTCACCGGAATGCTCGCGCTTCCACACAGTCCGTTTCGGTGCAGACCCCGCCCCAGGCCCCGACGCTCCCCGGTCCCTCCAGCTGAGCGTTACTCGAGCCGGGCGGGCGCCGCACGGTGCAGGACCACGGTCAGGCGAGCCCATCGCGCACCTGAACCCCGGGCCCCTCTCAGGTCCCCGGCATCCCTCTCCAGGCCCGGGTGTGTCCAGTGGACCCGCACCCAGACACCCCCAAACCCTCCAACGCTCTGCGTTTCCCTGTCCTGAAGCCCGCAACCCGGTGACCCTCACAGGATTTGGATTACATCCTGATGCCCTTAACACCCCCATCTGTGTCTGTAATTAATAGGATGAGTCCCAATCCTTCCTGAGAAGGTTGGGGGCTGGGAAGCCCGAAGTCTTGAAAAGGCCAATCTAAACCAGCCTTAACCCGGCTCCATTCCACAGGTAACCCTTTCCCTGGTTTCCACACACCGTGTGTCTGTTTACCTCCCAGAGTCGCCCACTCCCCAGCCCAGTTCTTCCCTTTGGGTCCTCTGCTACTCTTATCTTCTCCCTGCTCCTCCTGGTTCAGCCTACTCATTTCTCTCCATTTTGAGAAAAGGGGGAGAAGCAGAATGTAGTTTTCTCCATCTGATTTCTTTCGGGGGAACTTGTCCCTTCCCCTGCCCTCTGTCCCTTGCCCCAGTCCATAACCCCCTCTGGGAGCTCCCCTCCTCTCTTGGGCAGTCCTCCTCCCTCGGCCTCCCTCCCCTCAGGCCAGCTTGCTGACCACTCACCTGGACGTGCTGGGCTCCTGTCTCCTCTGGGCTCCCTGGGTAGTAGCCATGGGGCCCATCAACGGGGACTGGGCCCTGACCCTGCAGCAGCTCCACAGCCTCTTCAGGACTCAGCCCCAGCGCCTCCCCAGCCCCCAGCTGCTGCTGCAGGGTAGCCAGCCAGTACAGCTCCTCCAGGCCTGGCCGGGAGCCCTCAGTCGCCCCCACCATGCCTGGTTCACTGAAGGTGGGTGAAGGAGGCACTGAGCTGTAAGGTGTGGAGCCTAGTGAGGCTGTAGGGGGGCCAGGTCGCCCCTCAGAGGGCTCCCGCTTTACCTCGAACTTCATCAAGTCAAAGTCATTGACATATTCCATGGCCAGGGGGCTGGGGGGCAGGGCCATTCTGGAGCTGGGCTGGGAGGAGTGCACCTGCAAAGAGGAAGAGAGGTCTGGAGCACATGGAGGCCACCTGCCATCCCCTCTTCACCAAGTCCCTCTTCCCTTAAAGCCTAAGTGCCCTGGAGCAAGAGTTCGGGAAAGCCAGAGGGATGGTGCAGCTCTGTCCACTGCACAGTCCCGGTCAGGCTGCGGAGCAACCTTTCAGCGGGCAGGGGCTCCTGACAGGAGACAAGCAGCTGAAGGCCTGAAGGAGGAAGAGGACAGCACGGCCTCTCACCTCACTGATGCCTCACGATCTGTGAAAAACAAGAGCAGTATGGCAGTGCTCCTAACCCTGGTGCTGAGACATGCCGAGAGGTCTGTCATCTCAAGAGGCATCATTCCATTTCCAAGCCATTTTTAAAAATTGCTTAATTAACTGTGACAGAGTAAGTGTATATTTTAGGACAGTGGGAAGGCATGTATGCTGTGAATTTTAAGATACAAGGATAATGTGCTGTTAACACCTCTCTGTCTCTCAAAGCAGTCAGGGCAGTACCTTGCCTCTAGAAAACCCTCAGTGTACATTTGTTCCATGGATTAATCAATCAATGAATCCCTTTTGTAGGAGCAAGAGGCTTTGTATAGAAAAAAAGAAAGGTCCTAGAATTAGTTCTAGAAAGATAAGGATCAACTGGCCACCATCTTTCCTCAAGGCCAGTCTCTCCAAGGGGAACCAACCAAGATTGATTTTCCTTCTTCTATTCAGATCTTGCTATGTTGTGTGAACTTGAGCAGATCACCTTCACCCTTCCAACCCATTTTCCCTTTTTTCTTTCTGTTCAGTGAGGGAAGTTAGACTTTGTAACATATACCAAAGAGTGTTCTCTGGAACACTGATTCTGAGCAATACCCATGAAGAGGTCTGCACTCAGATAATTTTGAGAAATGTTGCCTCCTATCCCCACCTCTTACACATTCATATAGCACAAGAGCATAGTAACCTGAGCGATCCTTTAGTAAACCATCTGTTCAAGTTCAACACAAAGTGTCCTAAACTTATGTCATCAAGGAACTCTCCTGTCTGTTATCAACCATGGGGCACATGTTCACCTGAGGAACTTCTAGCTGGGGGACCTCAGATATCCTTCCCACTCTGGATGTCCAAGCTCTAGTCAAGCTCTCAATTCCAGTAACTCCCACCCTATCCCCAGAAGGGGCGGGACAGGGAGTGCTCATCCCCAGGGCTTAGACTTCCACTCCTTTTTTTTTTTTTTGAGATGGAGTCTCGCACTGTGACCAAGCTGGAGCGCAGTGGCATGATCTCGGCTCACTGCAACCTCCGCCTCCCAGGTTCAAGCAATTCTCCTGCCTCAGCCTCCTGAATAGCTGGTACTACAGACGCACACCACCATGCCCAGCTAATTTTTGTAGTTTTATTAGAGACAGGGTTTCACCATGTTGGCCAGGATGGTCTCGAACTCATGACCTCATGATCCATCCACCTCGGCCTTCCAAAGTGTTGGGATTACAGGCGTGAGCCACCGCTCCTGGCCAGACTTCCACTCCTTCTTGCCTAGGTAGCCTAGGTAGCCCTCTTTCCGATGCCCCAAGCCTAGGTAGCCCTCTTTCCAATCACATCTCAGAAGCCCAGGCTTTACCCAGAGAGGCAAGAGGAAGACCCAGGCCTCTCTCTTCCTGTTCCAGGGCAGGGTTGCCGCCCTCTCCATTGAACCTGTCACCCTTGAGAGGACAGAAGGGATGGAAACAGACACAGATTAAGAGAACTGGGCCTTGGCAGAGGTGATGGTGAGACACTGAGAGAGGTATCCAGAAAGAATTGGATGTACAGAAGGGGTAGTGGGGAAGGTTGTTTCTCTTTCTGATGTGATAGCAGTGAGGGACACAGGCCAGTCAGGGTGGGAATAGAGTAGGGTACCAAAGTGTGAGGATTTTTGGGAACAGAAAACAGAGAGAAGGTGTTGAAAGATGAGCTCTAAGCGAGCGGCCTGCCACCCAGGTAGGTCCTGGAAATACTCACTTTAGGAATGGCAGAGAGGATGTGGTCAGTTCCAGAGCCAGGCAGGCACAGCTTCCCGAGAGACTGAAGCCTCCATGGAGCAGGGTCTGGTGCCTCTCTGCTCAGCTCCAGGGGGCTGTGGGCACAGAGCCCAAAGGGCATTCTTAAAGGGCCAGCTCTCTGAGGTCATCTGTGGTCCTGAGGCCTCTAACCAATGGGGTAAGGAGATCATTTGCATATCTTATTGGCCTGAGGTTGGAGGAAATGGAGAGAGAGGAGAGTCCAAGTATGCTTGTTCTTAAAGAAGGAAAGGGGGCATCTTCCCCAACAAAGCTCCTCACTGATGATCCAACTCCTGAGTGCTCAGTTTCCCAGTTCGGACAGCCACATGGGCCTCAACCACCACCCCTCCATGTGAACACAACCCTCAGCCCTAGTCATGGGTAGCCTGGGACTGGAAAAGAGAGCCAGACAAGCTCCCAGCATCCCCACCTTCCAAGGCCCTGCAGCCTCTCCTCAGTGATTTGGAGACTGTAAGCTCTCCCAGGCACACTCTCACCTGGCCTATTGGGTCTGATTCCTAATTTCAAGAATCCTCACATTTCTGCCTCTTCCCCACCTTCATGCTGACTGGTCTTATGCCCCTCATAGCCATTGCATCAGAAAGGAAAGCATCTTTTCCCACAGGGGATCTCCAGGACTTGACCATCCCATATTTTGCCTCTCCCACTCTTGCTGATCCCAGCCCCAGGACAGGCAGCCCAGCTTGGGAGAAGGAGCAGGAGAAAAGAGAGCAGAGAACTCTGTTCCTTCCTTCTGGGCCTCACGGGACATTGAAATCTGATCACCACCAGTCCATCGGAGACACTTTTGTAACTGCCCTCGCGTGCCCTCTGCTTCCACTCACCTCTTCCCTGTGTGTGTCTCTGCCCCTCTCTCCTCCTCTCTCTCTTCTAGTTCCCAGATGGCTGGGGGGTGACCTACATTTTCAGCCTAATCCCCTAACACCTCTTAGAGCTATCATCCCCAAGTAGGAGTTGGAACAGGGATACTAGGAATTATCCAAGGAGATGTTTAAACCTGTCCGAAGCTTTTTAAATAGGGTCTATGGAGTTAAAGGCCACTCCCTACCTTCTGAGGCCACCCGAATACTCCCATGGAGTTAACAGGTCCTCTTTCTCAGCACAGAGACCTGGGTGTCCATCAGCCCCCAAAGGTCATAACTTATAAAACTTAACTTGGTCCCAGTCTTAGACGTTGGGGAAGAGCTGGCAGATACTGATTACCGAAGACAGTCGTTTTTAAAGTGTGGTCCCGAGAGCAGCAGCATCTGTATCACCTGGGAACTTGTTAGAAATACATGTTATCTGGTCTCACCTTAAATCAACTGAGTAAGAAACTCTGGGGGTGGAGCCCAGAAATCTGTTTTTTAAGGCCCTTTCAGCAAGTCTGACGTGCTTGAAAGTTTGAAGGCCAGGCACAGTGGCACAGGCCTGTAAGCCCAGCACTTCGAGAGTTCAAGAACAACCTGGCCAACATGGTGAAACCTCGTCTTTACTAAAAATACAAAAATTAGCTAGGTATGGTGGTGGGCGTCTGTAATGCCAGCTACTCAGGAGCTGAGGCAGGAGAATCACTTGAACCTGCGAGGCGGAGGTTGCAGTGAGCTGACGTAGTGCCAGTGCACTCCAGCTTGGGCAACAGAGACTCCACCTAAAAAAAAAAAAGTTTGAGAACTGCACAGAATGCCTACAGTCTACCCAGCTTCCCTTGAAGGGGCAGGGGGTATGTGTATGTGTATGTATCTGTGTCTGTCTGTGTGTACATATATGGTCTCTCCTATCATGCTTTCCACACACGTTAGAAAACCTAGATCAGATGACATCACTCTCTTCCCACACCTGGGTCTCTGTTTTAAGGAACAGAAACCATCATCACCATTCAAGCTTCTCTGTGTGACTGCCTGGATCTACTGCTGTTTTCTTAAAAGAATCAAAAGCCTAAGGCCTAGGAACCAACCACAAAATGGGAATGAGGATCATGGAGTGAGAGGACCCCACACACATGCCCGTGGAATATAGCCCTCTAAAGTGGACACCCAGGAAAGAGACTCTACAGTTTCCCTGGTTGAAGAAAGAATGGGAAATGTTGAGTGCAGCCCCCTATTCATTCCTGCTCTGGCCTGGCCAGACACTTGCCCCCAACCAGCAGCTGTCAGGTCTGCACTGATCCTCTTGTTTACTGGAGGGCTCAAAGGAGAGGTGGGAGGGCTAAGCTGCTAACGGGCTAAGGGAGTCAGACTAAACAAGCTCAGGCGAGTTGAGCCGCTCGGGGCTCAGACCAGGCACCACTAAACCAGGGAAAGGAGCTGGGGGAGTGAGGGTTGAGCTCAGGCTGGGCCCAGTCTGGGCCAGAGGAAAGCACCAAGGGCACAGAGAGGAGAGTCTGTGGCAGTCAGTGGGGACCCAGAAAGTAGATCCCATCTCCCATATGCACTAGAGACTGGGAAATGAATACTGACACAGACAGGCTCAAGGACATCTGGAGACAGGAAAATAGGGATGAAAAAGATGAAGCCAGCGTGACTCCAGAAATAATAGAACAGAGGAAGAAGACAAGAAGGCAGTAGGTGTAGACATGGGATAGAGGACAGGACAAGTAAGGGGCTCCACGGGGATTTGGATTAAAGGAGACGGAGAGATGTAGGCACATGGAATAGATGGGTAAAGAGAGGAGGTCTTCCAGGAGGGGACCACAAAGGGAGCAGGGGACAACGGGAGGGGTGGAGGGGAACAAGGAAGGAAGGGACAGGACATAAGATTGGGGACGAAGACCTAGACACCAATTCAAAGAAACAGAAACATACATAGGCCACAGAGGAAGAGCAATGGCCAAAGCACAGAAAGATAGAAAGATATGGCTGGAGTGATATTGGACCATGGAGAAAGAGGGCCAGGCAGGCAAAGGGCCTGCAGGAGTGGGGTAGAAAATGAAGAGAAAGGAGAGAAGATGAGAGAGTCAGCATTCCAGGATGCTACCCTCCTCTCCCTTGTCCTGTACTCTGATTTTTGGAACCCTGAAAGTCTGGTTCTCTTTCCCAGTTCTGGATCATTGTATCTGGATCTTTAGTAATGGATCCAAATCCTCAACCTCTTCTTGGTGTACCTCCTACATTCATTTGACAAATGCATATTAAACACCTATTCTGCACCAGGCCCTGTGTAAGGCATTGGTGACACCTCAGTAACTTAGACTGATACCAGCCCTGACTCCATGAAACAGTAACTTAGACTGATACCAGCCCTGACTCTGAAACTTACAGACTGATGAAACAGGGAAACATCAAATTATTGCTCTTTGGCTGGGTGCAGTGGCTCACACCTGTAATCCTAGCACCTTGGAAGGCCAAGACAGGTGGATCGCTTCAGCCCAGGAGTTTGACATCAGCCTGGGCAACATAGCAAAACCCTGTCTCTATTAAAAATACAAAAATTAAGGTGGGAGGATCACCTGAGCCTGGGGAGGTCAAGACTGCAATGGGCCATGTTGGCACCACTGAACTCTAGCTTTGGCAACAGAATGAAACACCATCTCAAAAAAAAAAAAATTATTGCCCTTAGGCACAGGCAAGAGTGGCGGCCCCTGCGCTGGGCCCTGTGCTTTAGAAGGCTCCACTCTGGCCCTCCTCTGGCTATATCCCACCACATGGGTGAGGAGTCTAACTCTCCTCTGCCCATACCCTAATCCTCTCAGGACCATGCTTCAGATAGCTAAGCATTCCCTGTCCAGGCTGGGCACAGTGGCTGACACCTGTAATCTCATCACTTTGGGAGGCCAAGGCTGGCAGATCACTTTAGGTCAGGAGTTGAGACCAGCCTGGCCAACATGGTGCAACCCTGTCTCTACTAAAAATACAAAAAACTGGAGAGATCAAAGATGGCCGATTAGCAACAGCTCAGGAATGTAGCTCCCAGTGAAAGCGCAGAGAACGAGTGGACGCCGCACTTTCCAACGAATTTTTGTTGCCCACAGACCGGGAGATTCCCGGCAGAGGAGCCACATGGGTCGCCGGCGCGACTCTTTTGGCTGGCGCAGCTGTTTTGCCTGTGCCCCGGTGCAGAGTATACGGGACTGGGTGCCCTTTTAGTCGGGCTCCACTGGTCCCATCCCCACAAGGAGAACAGCAATTGGAAGTGCTGAAGACTGAGAGCAAGCACAGCTGAACCCAGTAAGCACAGCAAGCACAGCTGAACCCGGAAGGCCCAGCTCTGTGGGGAAGGGGCGCCCCCTGAAGGAAAACTAAGAAACAGAAAAAACTTCATAACCAACAAGCCGGACGTCCACTCACAGACCCAATCTGAAAGTCAGCAATTACAAAGATGACAGGTGGATAAATCCACAAAAATGGGAAGAAAACAGTGCAAAAAGGCTGAGAACACCCGAAATCAGAATGCCTCTCCTCCTACAGGGGATCGCAGCTCCTCATCAGCAGGAGAACAAGGCTTGACGGAGGATGAGTGTGAGGAACTCACAGAATCAGGCTTCAGAAGGTGGATAATAAGAAACTTCTGTGAGCTAAAAGAACATGTCCTAACCCAATGCAAAGAAACTAAGAACCTTGAAAGAAGATTTAATGAAATGCTAACAAGAATGGACAACTTAGAGAAGAATATAAGTGAATTGATGGAGCTGAAAAACACAACACGAGAACTTCGCGAAGCATGCACAAGTTTCAACAGCCAAATTGACCAAGCAGAAGAAAGGATATCAGAGGTCGAAGATCAACTCA
>PVKP010038931.1:0-20520 GCA_004027715.1 Plecturocebus donacophilus
TTTTAAATAGAGACAAGGTTTCACCATGCTGGCCAGGCTGGTCTTGAACTCCTGACCTCAAGTGATCCACCTGTCTTGGCCTCCTAAAGTGCTGGGATTACAGGTGTGAGGCACTGCGCTCAGCCAAGGATTTGAACTCTCTGTTCTTCACCACACTCTCCTGCCATTCAACACCAGCTACCAAGGAGCCCTCACCAAGTGTTAGAAACCAAGCCTCGACTACCACATTTAGTCCTCAAACAACCCTGTGGGGGTAGGTAGGTGATATTATCCCATTTTTTCAGATGAGGAAACTGAGGCTCAGTACTGAACCCAGTCTGATGGGCTTGGGTCCATCCTGTGTGCACCTCCGCACCCCCAACTCCGCCCTCTACAAATGGTAGAGTACAGTGCCCTCCATGTGAGTCCGGGACCTGGCCCATCTAAAGGTAAGGCTGGTTCCCCAGCACCAGCAGAGGTGACCCAGGGAAGGGTGTCCTTCCATCCTGGGTGCATCTTGCTCCCCGCAAACCAGCTCCCCACCCACCTCTCACACTTGCCCCACTATATTTAGCCTGAGAGTCTGCGCCTGTGGTTATTTAGAGGTTGCAATCACACATGAAACAGTGCCCTCCCCGGGGTGTCATCTTGGCCTTGACAGTGAGCCCTGCAGGAGCTGGGTACCTGGAACTGCCCAGAGGGAGCGTCTTCCCCTCCATCTTAAGCCCTGAACTGTCCCCAAGGTGACCACTATCACATCACCATCTGTAATCCAGAGTAATATTCACATCAGCTCATTAGCTTCCTTCTTCTTGAGGGCGAGGAACAGGTATCAGTGCAGCAGAGAAGGAGGATTCCCTGGGTTCCCCAGGCCTGAGAAAGTCCCTGCTCTAGGCCCACCTTGGGGGCTGAGAACTAGGGGACACTTGGGTGTCACCGATATTGGCTCCTCCTACAAGGTCTAGGCTGTCTGGGAGCTGGCCTCTTCCTTTTCCTCCCTGTTCCCTGCCACCGCTGTGCCCGACTTAACACCTCTGCCGGCAGCCCAGGTGAGAGCCCAGCCAGGTGAGGTGTAAGCCAAGCTACATCCCAGTGTCAAGGCCCAGAGCTCACTCCTCAGCCCGGGAGGAGGGGGGGAAGGGGAGGAGGGGAGAGACCCTAACTGGGAGTCTGGAAAACCCTTGGCCAAGGTGCTTTGCCTCTCTGGGCCTCAGTTTCCCTGTCTGTAAACGGGAAGTGGAGAGAGATATGGCATAACTCAAACGCTCTCCAATGATACTCTAGGAAGTGGGTGATGACACTGCCATCCTGTAGCAGGTCTCGGAGCTTCCTGCAGAGTGAACCCTGGGTCTGATACATCAGCACTACAGAAGGGTCTCACCCGATGATATCTGCAAGTGAGGACAATGACAGCCACCTCGGGACGTGTGCTGAGCATTCAACCCGGGGGTCTCAAACTGGTGGCCCACAGGCCAGTGCAATCACAAATGTTTGGAAATGCTTGACCCAAAATGTTTTTGTGTGTTTGGTTTTCAGGTGAGTTTGTGCTGACGTTTCAAAAATAAGAGGCCAGGCTGGGCACGGCGGTTCACGCCTGTAGTTCCAGCACTTTAGGAGGTGGAGGCAGGGGGATTGCTTGAGGCCATGAATTCGAGACCCTCTCAGGCAACACAGTGAGACCCTGTCTCTGCAAAAATAAATGATTAGCTGGGTGCGGTGGTGCGGCCAAGTAATCCCAGAAACTCGGGAGGCTGAGGTGGGAGGATCACTCGAGCCTGGAAGAGAGAGGCTGCAGTGAGCTATGATCATGCCACTGCACTCCAGCCTGGGCAACAGAGCAAGACCCTATCTCAAAATTAATAAATAAATAAATGAATAAATAAATAAGACGCCTCACATAAAATCCAGAATCTCTAAAGATCTGGCAGTACCTGGCTCCCATTTCTATACGGCAGTGACCGCCTGGCACTGTCTGCTTTAGGCAAGCTCTGGCGGCTCCGGCCAGCCGCAGGCTCCACAACTCACCACCACTCCATGCACTGCCTGCTTGGCTCTTGTGCCTCATCTGCCTGAAACGCACAGCGTCTGAGTTTTCAACTTTTCTGTCCTTGTTGGTATAGACAACACCTGCAGGGATTTACTTTTAGACTTCATTCTGGGTGTTTCTGGGCACCTACTGTGTGCCAGATCTGCGTTCTTCTCTCTTACTTCCTCCTCTCTGCCGTACAGCTGGAATTTTAAGAAGCACTTACTTTCTGCCAGACTCTCTTAATTGCTGGTTATGAGCACAGACTCAGGAGCCAGCCTGCCCACGTGAGTGCCAGTCCCAATGTCACCCCTTTCTAGCTGTGTGACTTCAGCTTTCTGGGCCTCGGTTTCCTCCTCTGTAAAATGAGAATAATCCTGGTATCCACCTCACGGGGTGCAGGTGCTGATTAGATAGGGTAATAAATGTGTGAATCACCTAACACGAGATCCAGCCCGTGGTCAGGCTACATATAGCGTTAGCTGCCATTATTTTATTTATTTTGAGGCAGAGTCTATCTCTGTCACCCAGTCTGGAGTGCAGTGCTGCAACCTCTGCCTCCTGGGTTCAAGCCATTCTCCTGACTCAGCCGCCTGCGTAGCTGGAATTACAGGCGTGCGCCACCATGCCCAGCTAATTTCTGTATTTTTAGTAGAGTCAGGGTTTCACCACGTTGGCCAGGCTGGTCTCGAACTCCTGACCTCAATCGATCCACCCTCCTCGGCCTCCCAAAGTGTTGGGATTACAGGCATGAACCACAGCGCCCGACCTATTTTTATGATGATTATCGTTCTTGGGACCGGGACCCTGCCAGGAGCGCTGTCCCCACTTCTGCCAGTACAGAGTGCTCTAATGCCGGCAACCTGGGTTTGGGTCCCAGCTCTGCCCTGACTCCTCCGAGTGACCCTGGACAAGCTCCGGCCCAGCGCGTCCCCAGCCTCAGCCTCCCAGCCCAGCGCACCTGGTGCTCCGCCTGGGGGAAGCGCTCCTCCACGCGCCGGTGCAGCTGCTTGAAGGCGAGGCGGATGGCGGGTGGGCAGCGTCCCACCGAGCCCACGATGGCGTCCACGATGGCCCCCAGGTAGCCTGTCAGCAGCCCCAGGCTGGTCTCCCGCATCTGCTCCTCCGAGGGCGTGCCTTTGAAGGAGATCCTCCTGGAGGGGCCGGCAGAGCAGCTCAGCCTCGGGGCTCAGCATCTGCCTGCCCCAAGCCCTCCACCGGCCTGCCGAGCTCAGAGAGGACCCATCCTGTTGCTTAAACAGGATGAGCTCATTCCCATCTCACGGCCTTTGCACTGGGCTCATCTCCCTCCCCAGAATGCTCTCCCAGTAAATCTCCACAAGACTCCCTTTCTCACTGCCTGTAAGTCTTCGCTTAGATGTCCCCTTCCCTGTGAGGTTGCCCTGTCCCCGCCCTACGGAATATCACAGGCCTCTCCCCTACCTCGTTTCCTTCCATTCCCTGGTCCCCTTCAATAACCTTTCCCCAACCGGGCACAGTGGCTCATGCCTGTAATCCCAGCACTCTGGGAGGCCGAGGCGGCGGGTCACTTGAGATCAGGAATTCAACACCAGCCTGGCCAACATGGTGAAACTTCATCTCCTCCAAAAAATACAAAAATTAGCCCAGCATGGTGGTGCATGCTTGTAATCCCACTTACTCGGGAGGCTGAGGCAGGAGAATCACTTCAACCTGGGAGGTGGAGGTTACAGTGAGCCAAGATTGCGCCACTGCGCTCCAGCCTCGGTGACAGAGCGAGACTCCCTCTCAAAAAAACCCAAAAAACAATAAACCTTCTTCCTCTAGTTGCTCATTATCTGTCTCCCCCCAGAATAGGGACTTGGGACTGTTTGTTCCCTGCTAGATCCTCAGTGTTCAGCCCAGAGCCTGGCACTCAATAATTGTTTTGTTTTGTGGATGACAGAACAGCACTTTTCCATCTGCCATTACCGTGTTCCTTTCTTTCCTCATAGATTGAGGGTCTGTCTTGCCCACACCCAGACTGAGAACTGGGGGTTCTTAGCCCCACTGTGTCCTGGACCCAACGTGCCGAGCCCTGGATCCATTGTCTCTGGCAGGGTCTTGTTTAATCCTAACAGCAACTTGATGGGGGCAAGTGACTTTACTGTTCCCATTTAACAGAGAAGAAAACCGAGGCTCAGAGAGGTTACTGGGGAGATGGCACAGCTGAGATTAGAACTCAGGACTGCCAACTCCAGAGCCTGCCTGACACCCTGCCCTGCCCGGGTCCCTTGATGCCCCTTCCCCAGGGGTGCCCACTGAGTCTCCTCCGTTCTTGTCAAGTGTGCCAGGAAAAGCCCTCGACTTGGAGTCTCACAGATGGACTGTGCCCTTCTGCTCAGGGCTTGGGATCAAATCCCTGCTTTGTGACTTCCTGGCTGTGTGACCTCAGGCAGGTGACCTTCCCTCTCTGAGGCTCAGTTGCATCATCAGTAAGAGGGGGTCCTGATGCCTGCCTCTAAGGTAGTCAGAAGGTGTGGACAGCACAAGGAAAGACCCTCTCCTGTCTCTGCCACAGTCCCCAATGAATACCTCAGCAATCATTTTCCACAGCCCCAGGCTTCTGGGCCAGATAGGAGAAGGTTCTAGAGAGAAAGGAGGAGGAGCCCACGGAGGGGTGGAATGAGCCCCAGCCACTGCTGTGCTTTCTCACAATCTCACTGAGCACACCACCATCTCCCTTGCAGGCAGGCCCACTCAGGGACCACCAGCACCACGGTGATAAAGACCACCAATGTCAGCGAACCACAGCACCACGGTAATAAAGATCACCAACGTTGGGGACTCCCAGCACCGCAGTAATGAAGATCACCGACGTCGGGGACCCCCAGCACCGCAGTAATGAAGATCACTGACGTCGGGGACCCCCAGCACCGCAGTAATAAAGATTACCGATGTCGGGGACCCCCAGCACCGCAGTAATAAAGATCACCGGCCAGGCGCAGTGGCTTACAGCTGTGGTCCCAGCACTTTGGGAGGCCTAGGCAGGTGGGTCACGAGGTCAAGAGATTGAGACCATCCTGGCCAACATGGTGAAAACCCATCTCCACTAAAAATACAAAAATTAACTGGGCATGATGGTGCACGCCTGTGGTCCCATCTACTCGGGAGGCTGAGGCAGGACAATCTCTTGCCCCAGGAGGCGGAGGTTGCAGTGAGCCAAGATCGCGCCACGGCACTCCAGCCTGGCAACAGAGCCGGACGCTCTCAAAAAAACCAATCACGAATGCTTGTGGAGCACATGCATGACTCAGTTAAGTTCCATAAGCCATGGGGCAGAGGTCATGAGCCCAAGCTTCAGGCCACAATATTCTCACAAGCTAGATAAGGGATATTTTAGAAGTAATATATGCATTAAGTAGAAGAACATTAGATCAATATTTCGGGTTTTTTAATCTTAAAAAATTTGATTATGCCAGGTGCAGTGGTTCACACCTGTAATCCCAGCACTTTGGGAGACCAAAGCAGGAGGATTGCTTCAACCCAGGAGCTCGAGACCAGCCTGGGCAATGTGACGAAACCCCATCTCTGCTAAAAATGCAAAAACTTAGCTGGTCGTGGTGGTGTGCGCCTGTAGTCCCAGCTACTCAGGAGGCTGAGGTGGTAGAATTACCTGAGCCCAGGAAGTTGAGGCTGCAGTGATCCACGGTGACACCACTGCACCCCAGCCTGGGTGACAGAGTAAAACCTTGTCTCAAACACACACACACACACACACAGACACACACACAGACACACAAGAAAACAACTTAACAACTAAGGCATAGAAGTTTTGGCAATTTTGTCCACCAGTAGTGGCAGAGCTGGGATTACAAACCTAGGGAGCTTAGTAGCAGAGTCCTAAACATAACCCCTGTACTACACAGCCTGAGGGCCTAAGGGCTCGTGTGTAAGGCTATGAGCTCAGCCACTGAGCTCCTGAGTAGCCGTGCCCCCAGGGTGGGTGGCAGTCAGCATGGACCCAGTCCCCAGACAAGGCCCCAGGTAGCCAAGGGGGGCCATTGGAGGTTGGGGCTTTGCTCACCGGGTGCGGCCCAGGTCCATCTTGGAGGGATCCAGCTCCATGTACTTCTTCTCCTCAAAGACGCGGCTAATCACGGGCTTCAGGACCTCATGCAGGTAGGGCATGCCCACGAGCTGGGGGCAGGGGGCACCACACGGGGTGGGGCTGAGGGCGAGGCCGGGGCATGCCCATGAGCTGGACACAGGGGTGACCATGCAGGGAGAGGTTCAGAGAGAGGCCAGGGCTAGGGTGAGGGACACACACAGGTGCAACTCAGGCGAGGCCTGGCACCAGCCACCAGCACTGCAACTCGGCCACCCAGTGCTGTCTGAAGCCAGCTGAGTGCGGGATCCAGGCAGGCACTGGGAAGGACGTACCCAAGGAAGCTGCACCTGCCCCCCCAGGTCTTCACTTACTCACCTTCATAAACTGTTCCATCGACTTGGATGCCAGGGAGTTAGAACGGAAGAGGGTGTTGGGGTCCACTGGGAGGGCAGGAGGAAATGTTTGCTGGGATTTGGGGAGCTGCACCCAGCTCACCCCACTCACCCAAGGTGGAGGTCATGATTCTTCCAGCCCCGAGAATCAGAAAGACCCAAAACATCAACCCTATTCACAGTACAGAGGCCCAGAGTGGTTAAGTGAACTGCCTGAGGTCACACAGCTCACGAGTGGCAAAACCAGGGCCTAAGCAGGCAATTGGGCTCCCAGCTGTCTAGGGGTGCACAGTACAGGGACCCACAGAAAAAGGAGCCCTTTCCCTCTGCCTGATACCTCCCCATTCCTCCCCCAGGGACCCTCCTGCAGGCCCATCATTGGGGGTGGGGGGGTGATGGCAGGGGGTTGTGTGGGCAACTCACTGGTCCGAGCCACCTCACGCCGGGTTAGATAGTCCAGAAAGCGTCCAGCCAGTCCCCGGCCAAGAAAGAGTTTCACCAGCTTGGTGGCAAGGTCCTGGCGGCAGTCACCCAAGGTCAGCTCTTCCAGCAAGGCCAGGGGGCTAGCAGTGTCCTCCTAGGTGGGGAGGTGAGGCAGAGGTGACCTCGGCCTCTGGGACCCCCAAAGCAGATGGGCCTAGATAGGGCTCCGTGAGGCAGGGGAGGCCAGGATCCGGACCTCCAGCACCCCCCGGTAGCATTGCTTGCCTGCCACACCCACCTCTGCTGGCCCCAGCACAGACTCCATGAGCAGCTCCATGAGAGGCTGGTAGCACTGGGAGGGCAGGACATGGTCCTCGGTCAGGCGCACCTTCAGGCGCAGGGCACCCAGGCTCCCCCTGTCCAGGATCAGATCATAAGAAAATGAAAGATCCGACTGGGTGCGGTAGCTCACGCCTATAATCCCAGCACTTTGGGAGGCCGAGGTGGGTGGATCACTTGAGGTCAGGAGTTTGTCACCAGCCTGACTAACATGGTGAAACCCAATCTCTACTAAAAATACAAAAAGTAGCTGGCGTGGTGGCACAGGCCTGGAGTCCCAGCTACTCAGGAGGCTGAGGCAGGAGAATCGCTTGAACCTGGGAGGCAGAGGTTGAGATTGTGCCACTGCACTCCAGACTGGGTGACAGAACGAGACTCCATCTCAGATAAAAAGAAAAAGAAAATGAACCATGCTTTTATGGAAGAGCACAAGTGTGCATGGGCAGGTGTGGAGAGCCACAAGAGGCCAATGGGCACACATGGGAAGAGGGTGGATGTTTGCAAAACAAGCCAGGTGTGGGCAGGTATAGACACGTGGACAGGTGTGAACAGGGGTAGGCAGGTGTGAACAGGTATAAATAGGAATGTACAGCCCGAGCGCGGTGGCTCACACCTGTAATCCCAGCACTTTGGGAGTCCAAGGCAGACGTATCACAAGGTCAGGAGATCAAGATCATCCTGGCTAACACAGTAAAACTCTGTCTCTACTAAAAATACAAAAAATTAGCTGGGCATGGTGTCACTCGCCTGTAATCCCAGCTACTTGGGAGGCTGAGGCAGGAGAATTGCTTGAACCCTGGACGTGGAGGTTTCAGTGAGCTGAGATCGTGCCCCTGCACTCCAGCCTGGGCAACAGAGCAAGACTCCATCTCAAAAAAAAAAAAAAAAAGGAATGTACACAAACAATGTAAACAACTGTGGCTGAAGTGGATCTGAAGTGAATAGATGTGGCCGGTATACACAAATATGTACAGGATGTGCAGACAAGTGTGGACACATGTAGATGAGTGACAACAGTGTGAACAAGCATGGACAGGTGTGAACAGGTGTGGCCAGTATAAACAGGTGTGAACAGGTGTAGGCAGTACAAACAGGTGTGAACTGATCTTGATGGCTATAAACAAGACAGGACAAGCAGAGATGTTTAAACAAGTGTGCTCAAGAATGAACAGTATGGACACGTGTGGAAGGACCCAAAGTTCTGAATATACATCAAGTGTGAACCAACATGTCTGCACATGAACGGGTGAATGGGTGTAAAGCGAACTCACGTGGACTTATGTAACACCGTCCGTAGACAGTTGTTAAACGGATGAATGCATGAATGAAGTGGCATAGTGATAGCGCGTGGGCTGGCATGGGCTCTGCCCACAAGCCGTGGATGCTGCCGGATGTGGCTCCAGCCTGGCCCCCTCCCTCTGCACCCACATTTACCCAGAATCCTCCTCTGCTCTGGGAAGAGGCTGGAGGCGGAACCAGCCATTGGGCGGCTTCTGCTGGAGGGTCTTCGGAGAGAACTCCACCTTTAGGGAGAGACACACAGACCCTCAGCCGCGCCCTGCCCCTCCCTGCCCTGCTCAGGCTCACGCAGCCCTGGAAGAGCAGACTGCCCACCCACAGAGGGGCAGAATGGCCTGCCAGGGCCCCTCCTTCTCTCCTGCAAGTCCCAAATTATCGGCTCCTGCCAGGACACTGAGGGCCTCCCAGGGACACTTAATTTACAGTTGAGAAACTGAGGCTCAGAGACATGGAGTGATTTGCCCAAGGTCACACAGCTGCTAGAGATAGCATGTCTGGACTGAGTGTATTTTCAGCTCTGTTTAGGGCCATAAATTTCATCTATCAAAAGGAATGAGGACAGCCCTGAAGCCCCTCAACTCCCACCCTCTCTCTCTTTTAAAAGAACTTTATAGAAATGTAATTCACATCCCGAGCAATTCAACTTTTTAAAGGGTACTATTCAACGATCTTTAGTATATTCACGGAGTTGCCACCATTACTTGTGCCGCTGATTCCAGAACATTGTCTATGAGCCCTAAAAAAGCTTGTACTGATGACCAGTCACTTCCTGGCCCCCAGCCCCTGGCAGCCACTATACAGCTTTCTGTGTCCGTCGATTTGCCTATTCTAGACATTTCGTATAAACAGAATCATATGTGTTTTGGGGGGGCTGGCTTTTTCCGCTTAGCATAATGGTTCATCCATGTTGTAGCATGTGCCGGTACAGTAAGTCCTGACTCACAACATGTAAGCAAATCAAATATACTACGGCTAATTACTATAAGCAAGAATAAAGGCCAGGTGGGTGGCTCATGCCTGTAATCCCAGCACTTTGGGAGGCTGAGGTGGGCAGATCACTTGAGATCAGGAGTTCGAGGCCAGCCTGACCAACATGATGAAACCCTGTCTCTATTAAAAATTAAAAAATTAGCCAGATATGGTGATGTGCACTGTAATCCCAGCTACTTAGGTGGCTGAGGCAAAATAATTGCTTGAACCCGGGAGGCGGAGGTTGCAGTGAGTTGAGTTCATGCTGTTGCACTCTAACCTGGGCAACAGAGCAAGATTCCTTCTCACAAAAAAAAAAAAATTAAAAAGTAAAAAGTAAGCAAGAATTAAGTTCCTACAGCATACAGTATGTCATTTTGCTTGAGGATATAGTTTCCAAGAACCTGTGGATGACCTTAAGGGAGGACTTACTGTACCACATTCCTTTTTATGGCTGAATAATATTCCACTGTTATCAAGAGACCACATTTTGTTTATGTATGGTGGACACCTGAGTTTTCTCCACTTTGGGCTGTTATGACTAATGCTGAACAGTAATGTCAGAGTTTTGTGTGTGAACATAGGTTTTCATTTCTTTGGGGTATATACCTAAGAAAGGAATTGCTAGGCCATAGAGTAACTCTATCTTTAACTATTTAAGAAACTACCAGGCTGTTTCCAAAGATGGAAAAACCAAGAGAAACACCTTGAGCCCAGGACTTCCAGGAGTAGGAGTTAAGGGTGTAGGTCTGGAGTCAAAGAGATCTGAATTCAAATCCTGGCTCTGCTTTCTTAGCCATATGACCTTGAAAAAGCCACTTAGCCTCTATGAGCCTCAGTGTTCCCATCTGTAAAATGGGGTTAGCAACAGACCCAGCCTCAAAGAGTGGCCATGAAGGTTAAGCAGCGAGGCTCTGTGGGAGGGACATTCAGCACAGGGCCAGCACACAGTCATCTGTCATGCTCTCATCCCAGAATAAGAATCTGGGCCCGCCCTGTGATCTTGGGTAGGTTCCTGTACCTTTAACAGCCTCAGTTTCCTCACCTGTACAATAGAGCAATGGAACTGCATCACCCAGGCCTAACCAAGAGAACCTGATGAGCCAGCTGCACATCCACCCTTCTGAGAGCCAGGACTCAGCCCATCTCATCTTCCCCTTTGGAGGCACTGAGGAGCCATGGAGGGTGTTGCAGGGAGTGAGGCTCACCATGCCCAAGAAGTCGTTCTTGCCCACCATGTCCCAGTCCCAGAGCTCCACCCGCAGTGGGGACGGGGCACCTGGCATCTCCCGCAGCTCCAGCACTTCATCCCAGTGTGGGAAGCGAGTTTTCTTGATGGTCTGAGGATGAGGGAAGTGGTCTGTGAGTGGGAGAGCTGATGGGGACCCCCATCCCACCACCAGATGCCCCGCTCCTTCCCGGTTTCATTCCCCATGACTCACTGAGGTCTCCAAGCTCTGGCTTCCCCAAAACACACGTGCAAATGGGTCAGATGTGCCAGAGATGTCTCTGGGAGCCAGGTCCCTGGGAACAGGCGGGGAAAGGAGTGAGGGAACACAGCACCCGAGGTGGGCCTTGGAAAGGCTGATCCGAGTAGATCATTACAATGTCACTGGTTTCCAGGGCAACGAACTATTCCACTGTAAGGGTCCAGCTAGGGACACCCATCACCTTGCCCATCAAGACCCAGTGTCTTCCTGTCATCGCCCTGTGGGTAGGTACTGGTATGTCCCTATTTTTCAGATGAGGAAACAAGGCACCAAAAAGTCATGTCCTGCATCACAAAGCCCAGCAAGAAGAAGTGCAGTGGGGGTGGTGGGGAGAGCCTTAGATTCCCGGGAGGCCCCAGATGGGAAACTTGATGCAAAGGTTCAAAGCCTGGCTCTGCACTCATTGGCTAGGGGACATGAGGAAAAGTCACTTCCCCTCTGTAAGCCTTCATTGCCTCACCTGGAAAATGGGAGTCATAACAGACCAACCTCATAGAGCCGAGGATGAGATGGGATGATGTGTGCGAAGGGCCTAGCATAGCACCTGGCAGGTGGTGTCTGCTCAGTTCGTTTATTCATTCAACAAACACACATGCCCACACCTTGTCTAGGACCCAAGAGAAGGCACGAGGCAGGGACTCCTTGCCATTGGTTGCCATGACAACCCAAAAGTCTTACTCCAGGCAGCTTCCCCATCCCTCCTTCCTGAGGGTTCCCAAACCCAGGAGCACGCCACCACCCCACGCCCACGCCGGGGGCTGCTTCCTTCTTCCTCCCGCTCCCTTCCCATCCTGCTCTGCATCCAAAGCCTTCTTCGGTTTCCTAGGAGCTGGCCCGGTTGCTAAGCGACAGCAATCAGTCCCTCTCATGCCTGCAAGGAAACTGCACAGCCTTGTGGCTGGGGAAGGGGCCATGGGCACAAGAAAGACGAGGAGCCCCTGCCCCCTGCGGAGTCCTTCAGCCTGTCCCCTGCCTCCCTGGTTCTCCTTCAACCAGACTCTAGGGAGCCCCAGCTGGGCCAAGGCTGGAAGCAGATGTCTGGAGGTGGTGGGAGAGGCCCAGAGAGGGCAAGGAAGGGCGTTATTGTCACACAGCAAGCTAGAAATAGGAGGCCCTTCCCCATCTGGGCAGGGATTTGCCTAAAAGTGAGAGCTGGGGAGGTGAAAAAGAGGCGGAAAGACAGGATGGGGGCGAAGGGTGGAGGCATCTGGGGGACCAAGATGACAGACAGCTGAGGAAGGGAGAAGGGGACGGCTGTGACGAGATGGGCGTCTGTGAGCTGCTACCCGTGGAGGGCCACCTGTGGGTTTTCTTGGTCTTGCATCCATCTTTTGTCTGATTTTTCTTTGGGACAGGACCCGTCTTTCTTCCTACCCCTCTCTCACATGACTTAGTGGGGGCCAATTCCTCCCTCCACCCCAGGAATGGGCTTGTGACTCAAGCCTGACCCATTATTCAATGTAATTGGTTCAGAGATAGACATGTGCCCCAGCCTGAGTCAGTCAAAATTCATCCCAGGACAGTGGTTGAAATGGTAGGAAGTACAAGTGTTTTGTTGTTGTTGTCGGAGTGGCTAAGCTGGCAGGGGGCCAGCCGGAAGCTGCTAGGGCCATCTCTCACCTGGGGAGAGGCTGCCTAGGAACAAAGCTAACACAGAGATCAGCAGAGCTAAAAGAGAGATTCCTAATGGCATCGTTTGAGCACCTGGATCCAGCCATGCCTGAAGCTATATGTCAGTCATATGAGCCAATAAAGTCGTTCTTTTGCTTAAGCCAGTATGAATTGGGTATTTGTCAGTTACAATTTGATGACTACACCTCCACACTTACCTGTCACCTGTCATCCTGAGTGTCTGGTCTGTTGCTGCTAGTTCCTGGGGACTCAACAGGATTTTGCCCTAGGAACTTACAACCCAGTGAGCTTGGACTATTTGTCCATACATGGAACCTGACTGTCAGCCCAGAAGTGCCCCAAGAGTGAGGAGGTCCCAAAGGCAAGGCAGCAGGGGAGACCCAGGGGACTCCTGCTCATTCTCAGACTACCCTCCACACCACCTCCACCTTGAGCATACCTGGCCTGAAGCACATGGCAGCGAAGGCAGCGGCCCCGTGCATCCTCCAGCAACTGTACCGACAGGCAAATCTCACCCTGCACTTCTGCATCTGGGTCCACTCGGCTCAGGTTGATCCAGCTGTCAATCCCTGGAGGGCACAGGCACCAACATGTATGAAGTGTCTACCATGTACTGGACGTTGTATTAACTTAAAAATTCAATCAGCATTATTTTCATTATTATTATTATTATTATTATTATTACTATTTGAGACAAGGTCTGGTTCTGTTGCCCAGGACAGAGTGCAGTGGCACAATCTTGGCTCACTGTAACCTGGGCTCAAGCGATTCTCCTGCCTCAGCCTCCTGACTAACTGGGACTTCAGGTGAGCACCACCATGCCTGGATAATTTTTGTATTGTTTTGTAAAGATGGGGTTTCACTATGTTGCCCAGGCTGGTCTCGAACTCCTGAGATCAAGCGATCCACCCACCTCGGCCTCCCAAAGTGCTGGGATTATAGGCACCAGCCACTACATCCTGCCTCAATTAAAATTAAAAATATGTTAAGACCCTGGCTTCCGATACAGGTGCTGCAATTATCCCCATTTTCTGATGAGGAAAATGAGGCACAGGGAGGAAGAGCTTTGTCCGCGGTCCCACAGCTAGCAAACGGCAGAGCTAGAATTTGAACGCAGGCAGTGCAGTTAGTTCTAGGGCCAATGCTAGGAGCCACGTGCTATCACACACTTCACCCTGGAATAAAAAGAACTCCATTATGTCATCCCAAAATACTCTCCCCTCAAAAAAAAAATCTTGGGCATTTCTCCCTCTCTATTTCTCTCAACACTTTGAAAGATATTGTTCCAGTGACTTCTAGCTTTCCATCACCAGACTGGAGTGCAGTGGCACAATCTCAGCTCACTGCAGCCTCAGTCTCCCAAGCTCAAGCAATCTTCCTGCCTCAGCCTCCCCAGTAACTGGAACTACAAGTGTGTAACACCACAGCCAGCTAATTTTTTGTGGTTTTTGTAGAGACGAGGTTTTGCCACGTTGCCCAGGCTGGTCTCGAACTCCTGAATTCAAGCCATCTGCCTGCCTCGGCCTCCCAAAGCTCTGGGATTACAGGCGGGAGCCACCGTGCCCAGCCTTTTCTATCTAATACAATTCTAAGGACTGCATCTTTGATGCACTGCAGTTTCATCACAACGCGTCTAGATACAGATTTTTTAAATCCTGCTTAAAATTTAAAATTGTTCTTCTTCTATTTACGAAATCATATCCCTCCTTTAGTTCTGTAAAATTCTAGATCAATTTTTTAAAATTATTTCCTCTTCCCAATTTTTGTTATGACTTTTGCCTGTCTCTAATTTTTAAAATTCTATCCTTCTGGAACTCTAGTTAAATAAATGTTAAATCTCCACAGTTATTTTCCATGTCTCTGAACTTCTATTTTATCTTTTTTCCTCCTTTTCCTCTAAGATGAATTCTGAATAATTTCTTAGACCTTTCTTCCAGTTCACTAAATCTCCCTTTAACTGTGAAGAATCTGATGTTTCACTCAGCCATTTAAATTTTTTATTTCAACAATTATACTTACCTCTAAAAATGTTATTTGGTTCTTTTTAAAAATCGGCCTGCATAATTACTTGTAATTTATTGCTGTTGTTGCCGGCCTTTCTTGTGATTACATATTTTATTTCTTTAAATCTGATTCTTTTTAAAAATCCTGTATAATTACAGAATCTAAAGTCTTTTTGGGTCTAAATCAGATGATTATTGTTTCTGCTGACTATTGCCTATGGTGTCTCATTTCCTTGTGTGTTTGCTAATCTTTGATTGTGAAATCATGTTTGTTTGATCTTACTCTGTGGGAAACCTAAGCGAAGATGCTTATCCCTGGAGAGGAGCAGTAGTTGGTTATTCTGGGACCCCACGAGGGTCTCAGCCTAATGGAGAATCCTCATGTTGAGTAAGAGCCACCTTCCCCCAGTCCAAGTTTTAGTCTCTTTGTTGACTGTAGAATTGATACTGACGTTTGCTTTCAGGGAAATCCTTCATGATCTCCTTGCTTTGTGTTGATCATTCCCTGTTAGGTTTTAACTAATGGTGTTTGTTTTTGTTTTCATTTTCATTTGAGATGGAGTCTTACTCTGTCACCCAGGCTGGAATGAAGTGGCATGATCTCAGCTCACTGTAACCTCTGCCTCACAGGTTCAAGCGATTCTCCTGTCTCAGCCTCCCAAGTAGCTAGGGTTACAGGCGCCTGCCACCATGGCCAGCTAATTTTTGTATTTTCAGTAAAGAGGGTTTCACCATGTTGACCAGGCTGATCTCGAACTCCTGACCTCAAGCGATCCGCCAGCCTCAGCCTTCTAAAGTGCTGGGATTACACATGTGAGTCATCCCACCCAGCCTCATGATTTGAGATGGAAAAAATACTGAGGGATTTCCTGTTCTCTAAAGAAGTTTGGCCTGGTGTGGTGGCTCATGCCTGTAATCCCAGCACTTTGGGAGGTCAAGGCGAGCTGATCACCTGAGGTCAGGAGTTCGAGATTAGCCTGGCCAACATGGCAAAAACCCGTCTCAAAGAAAATACAAAAAGAAAATTAGCCAGGCATGGTGGTGCACACCTGTAATCCCAGCTATTCCAGAGGCTGAGGCAGGAGAATCGCTTGAACCTGAAAGACAGAGGTTGAAGTGAGCCGAGATCTTGGTACTGCACTCCAGACTGGGTGACAGAGCAAGACTCTGTCTCAAAAAAAAAAAAAAAAAAAAGTTACCAAAAGTCCAACAACGTATTAGGAATCCTATTTAATCCAGGATCTCACTGTTGTGTAGCAGGAGAGCACTTTTGAAGTCCCATCTCATGTCTCTCTATCCTACTGCTGCCTCCATATTTCTGTCCTGCTTAAATAAATAAAAAACACCCACACACATCCAGACACATGGACACTTTCCTTCTTTTCTTGCTCCCTGTTCTGTGAGAATGTGGTCTGTCTTCCTAAGCCCACAAGTTCCTGCAAGCCAGGTCTCATACTTCATTCATTTAATTTCACTCCCCTGGGAGGACGTTTGAGGCACACTGGGTACAGCTCAGAGGGCAGATTAAAGCACAGATTTTGGAGGTAGACACAACTTGGGTTTGACTCTGATTTCTGCACCTTCTAGAAGGGGCAAGTCACCTCCCTTCTCCATGCCACTGTAAATTGGAGATCACTCCGGTGCAGAATTTATTGGCATGTTGAGAAGTAAATGTAAAGAGCTTAGCATCATGCCTGGCAGATAGTAAGCCCTCATGAAATAGGAGCAATGATTATAATGAAGATCAGCACGTAGTAGGTTTTCAACTAATTCCTACTGAGGGAAAAAATGCATTATTCAAGAAATGGTATTGAGACGGTTAATAGTCATGTAGACAAAAAGTAATGAAGTTTAATCCTTACTACATACCTTATATCTAGGCAAATTCCAAATAGATCAAAGACTTATTTTTTTTATTAATGCAATAAATAGCCAGGCATGGTGACTCACATCTGTAATCTCAGCACCTTGTAAGCCTGAGGCAGGAAGATTGCTTGAGGCCAGGAGTTCAAGATCACCCTGGCCAATAGAGTGAGACCTTATCTCTACAAAACAAACATATATATATATACATATATATATATATATATATATATATAAACACACATTAATGTTAGAAGGAATTATGTTTTAAAATACTTCTCTTAATCTTAGAGTTGGGAAGGTCTTTTTAGGTCTAACAGAAAATTCAGAACCAAAAGAAAAATATGAGATTGAAAATAGAAATTATATACATGAAAAAATTATAGGCAAAGTCAAAACATAAGAGACAAATGGAGAAAAAATATTGCAGCTAATATGACAAAGAATTAACTCCCCTAATATGTAAAGAGCTCCTACAAATCAATAAGAAAAGGCAAACAACCTGTGTGGGGCGAAATTCATGTATAATAATGAATAGACAATAAATGGAAGAGGAAATAAAGTGATTCTTCAAAACCGTATATAAAAAAGAAAAAAACTCATGGAGAAGTGCAAAGTAAACCTACACTGAGGCAATATTTCACCTATCAGATACACAATCAAAAGGTTTGAGAACTGTTTGCATGAGAGCATAGGGTGAGTAAATTGTTACCTCCTCCATGGAGGGTGATTTAGCAACAACTATCAAGTATACAAATGTATGTACTCTTCAATTCACCTCTAGGAATTTATCTGACTGATGGATAGAACTTACATATGTGTGAAATTATATTTGCACAGGCCAGTTGTTGTAGCGTTGCTTCAGCCAGGGAAAGACTGTGAACTCCCTAGATGCCATCAACAGGGAACTAGCTAAATAAACAATGGTATAGCCACGCAATGGAGCACCACGAAGCCATAGCAAACGAAGAACACAGAAACTCTGAGAGCACTGTTATAGAAATATCTTAGAGATACTTAGTGAAGTAAAAAGGCAAGATACAGGCCAGGCGTGGTGGCCCATGCCTATAATCTCAGCACTTTGAGAGGCTGAGGCAGGTGGATCACCTGAGGTCAGGAGTTCGAGACCAGTCCCACCAACATGGTGAAATTCTGTCTCTACTGAAAATACAAAAATTAGCTGGGTGTGGTGGTGGGTGCCTTTTATCCCAGGTACTCAGGAGGCTGAGGCAGGAGAATTGCTTGAACCTGGGAGGCAAAGGTTGCAGTGAGCCAAGATTGTGCCACTGCACTCCAGCCTGGGAGAGAGCAAGACTCCATTTCAAAAATTAATTAATTAATTAAAAAATTTTTTAAAAGGCAAGATACAGAGTGTAAAAGGCTGCAATTTGTATAAGCACAGAAAAGACACAGAGAGTGCAGTATTAAGAGCACAGACTCAGCTGAGTGCAATGGCTCACACCTGTTACCACAGCACTTTGGGAGGCTGAGGCAGGTGAATCACTTGAGACCAAGAATTCAAGACCGGCCTGGTTTCGCATGGTGAAACCCTGCCTCTACAAAAAATACAAAAATTAGCCAGGCGTGGTAGTGCACGCCTGTAGTCCCAGCTGCTTGGGAGGTTGAGGCTGCAGTGAGCTCAGATTGCACCACTGCGTCACAGCCTGGATGACAGAATGAGACCCTGTCTCTCACACACACACAAAAGCACAGACTCTGGAACTAGACAACTTTGGTTCAAATCCTGGCTGCCTTAATTAATAATGTGATCTTGAGCAAGTCATCAAAACCTCTGTGCCTCAGTTTATTCACCTGTAAAGTGGGCATTAATCATTAAAGCACCTACCTCTCAGGGTTATGATGAACCTACCTCATGGGGTTATGATGGTAACTGAGACTATACATGTAAAGAACTTAGTGGTCAGCACATTTATATATATATTTATTATACATAAATATATATGTTTATATTTATATATACGGTATATAAATGTTTGCTGCTGTTACTATCTTTAAATAATTGGTAGTGGTGATGGAGTCTCCCTATGTTATCCAGGCTGCTCTCGGACTTCTGGGCTCAAGCGATCCTCCTGCCTCTGCCTCCCAAGGTGCTGGGATTGCAGGAGGAGCCACCATGCCCAGCCTGCTATTACCACTCTTACTTGCTTATATATGTTTAAAATATTTCTAGAAGGACATACAAGAAGCTGACGATGTCAGGAAGGGAACAGAGTAGCCGGGGTGCTTACCATAAAACCTGAATATTGAACTAGGCAAACAAATTAACTGCTCAAAAAGTAGAGACCAGGCTGGGGATGGTGGCTCACATCTGTACTCCCAACACTTTGGGAGGCCAAGGTGGGAGGATTGCTTGAGCCCAGGAGTTTGAGACCAGCTTGGGCAACATAGCAAGACTCCGTCTCTACAAGATGTTTCTGAAAAATTTAGCTGGGTGTGGTGGCGTGCACCTGTAATCCCAGCTACGCAGGAGGCTGAAATGGGAGGATCACTTGAGCCAGAAGTTCAGGATTGCAGTGAGCTATACTCCAGCCTGGGGGACAGAGCAAGACCTCGTCTCTAACAAGAATTAAAAACAAACAAAAATTAAAGACAAAAGCAACAAGAGAAATACGTTTCCACTGAAGGCTCTGTGCTTCCTGGTGCCACATGCTATGCCCCTGCAAATGCCCAGCCTGAGCACGGCTCCCTCCTCCCTCTGCCCCTGCCCCTTGCCTACCTCGGGGGTCGGCTGTAATGGCCTCCTTGCTCAGCAAGATCTTGCCGATGACGTCGTCATGCCTGCAGGAGGGTTGGTACATGAGGGTCTGAGTCAGGGACTCCCTTGCCCCGCCCAGAGAGAAGTGGGGGCAGGCGTCAAGGTCTGGGTGGGAGGGCACGCCCTCGTGGGGTGTGGACCCACGTCCCCTCTCCCCTCAGGTGCCCAGGCTTAGGTCCCCAACCCACGAATCCCACTTTCCCCAGCCACACACCCAACGGTGTCCTCGTCCAGCACATAGAAGGCCAGCTGGTGGAAATCCAGAGGCAGGTGCACAGTGTACTCCTCCCCCCAGAAGGGGCCCAGGCTCTTCCAGACAGTCGCTGTCCTGTGAAAGGAGGTGCAGGGGTCCTCGGGCCACACAGGAGGCAGACACCTGAAGACCCGGACACACACACACACACACACACACACACACTGCCCTCTTCCTCCAGCCCAGCAGCACCAACCTCAGATGGACCCTCAGTGCTTCCTTCCAAACACCCTCTCTCCCCAACCTGACCTTTTCCCAGCCAAAGGTCCTCTGAAGGTTCCCCAGCTCCTGAGCTACAAGGCTCCTTACAGCCCAGAGAGGGAGAGACAGCAGCCTGGGGTCACACAGAAAATCAATCTGTGGGTTTGTGTCAGGGAATGTAGCAAGGGGCCAGCATGAACACAGGGAGGACAGTGGAGGCGGGAGCTGCAGCTGACCCTCGCCAAGGCGGGCTCCCCACCCCCACCTCCGAGCCCATCTGGACCAGAGCAGGAGCATCCTGAATCCTGCCGTCTCCATAGGAACCAAGGCCTCAGCCACCCACCAGCCCACCCACCCTCATCAGGCCTGCGGGTGCTGAGAACTGTCCCTCGGCCTGTGGGGGTGGGAGCCAAGCAGAGCTCATTCCGATGTCCCCCTGCAAGACTCACAGACACCCCAAACATCCTGACATCCTCACATGTGTCCACACCGGCGCCTGTGTGCCCAAATCAGCAGGCAATGGTGTTCACATGCGTGTCCAGGGCAGCCATATACATGTGCATGTACACACACACTACACTGGTACACACACATGAGCCTGTGCCCTGCACACCCCCGAGGACATACGCACGTGGTCATAGCCGCTCACACTAGCCCCACAACATCACCACCCCCTGCAACTCACAAGCAGGCCCAGCTGGGCGGGCGCACACACAGACACACACGCATGCGCCCACGCACACACACACCCCTAGTGCCCGCAGCACCCGGCAGGCCCAGAACCAGCCAGTCCAGCCAAGCATGAG
>PVKP010038932.1:0-20520 GCA_004027715.1 Plecturocebus donacophilus
CCTGGCTGTGGCTGAAACCGGAACTCAGCCAGGGGAGCCTGGAACCTGCCAGCTGAGGGGTTTCCCTCTTCTGAAGTTGCCCTTATTAAGACACTCAGGCCACGTCACTGCCAGGCTCCTGGAATGGTATGTCACCTGTTACGACAACCTAGGCCATGGTCAGGGGGCTTAGGCAAGCACACAGCAGGTCCAGGAGCCAGCAAGACAATTCTCCAGAGGAAAGGACATGGCCTGTGAGCGGGTATCACTATAAAAGATATCAGCCCAAGACTGAGGTTCAGAATTGGGGGTGAGTCATGGGACGCCTTCTGATGGGTGACTGGCTGTTGGCAACAGCAGCACCGTCACGCTGATCTCACTTTGAAAAAAGTGACCCTTTGACCCGATTGTTTTAACCGACTTTAGGACAAGCAAAGAAGAGGAGGAGAAAGAGAAGAGTGCTTGCAAGGGTGTGGACGCCTGTATGGGCCTGGGGGTGACAGCGATGGTGACAGGAGGTGTGATGGGGAAAGAGGGTGTTGCTGGGGGCTTACTCTGAAGTGTCTCTAAGCCTTGACTTTGGGATCCATTTCTGCAGAGCCCCCTATCCCCACCCCCCAGGTCCATAGACTCCCCTCCCCTCCCCCACGGGTGTGCGAACCAGCACCGCGCTGCACCCCGCTATTTCCACACACATCCCTTTAGTTAGGGACTAGCGCCATCCCTGTTTTGTGACAGGAACACTGAGGCTCAGAGAGGTGCATTCCTTTGTCCAAGATCACTCCCAGAACCCCACATGCCTGACCCCAGACGCATGGTACTGAACTGGTTCCAGACACCGTGTGTCACCGGGCTGAAGGTGGGCAGCGCGGAGAGGGCACATCGGGCAGGGAAGACCACCGAGGGGAGAGGGAGGTCCAGGGAGCACCCAGCCCAGGAAGGCGAGGAAAACTTGGCGGGAAACCCCGGCCCTCTCTTATCTCATACCCAGGCCCCGAAGGCGGCTGAGACCCTTGGCAAGCGGACGGAGAAATGCCAAAAGCCGGTGGTGGCGAGCGGGAGGGACAGAGCGGGAGGCCACAGGAGAAAGACTAGCGCCGTCGGGGGTGCCAGGCTGAGTACTGGCCTGGGCCCAGATGGGAGGGCGCGGTGCCACCGGCGGTGCTGGTTCCAGGAGCACTCAGCGCCTCCGCCCCGGCCACACACCCCAGCCCCCTGGGCGGCCTCGATAGGGGCGGGAGGGCACGCCTTCCAGCTCTGCCTGGGGCTCAGGGAGTCTTCGAAGGCTTCTTCCCACGGTGGCGAACTGGGGTCTCCTGCCTGAAAGACCACCCGGAGACTCAGAGACAGAGAGACAAAGGGAGACTGGGTCCCAGAGAGAGAAGACTAGTGCCGAGGGGGCGAGTAGGCGCAAGCCGGGACCCCAAGAAGGCGGCGAGGGCGCGCGGGACACAGAGTGTCAGAGCGTGGAAAAGTGGGCGTCCAGCTGGAGGTGGACGCACGGGGAGATCGGGAGCAGAGCCAGGGGCCGCGGGGAGACGCGGTGAGGAGCGGAGACGGCTAAAGGACTGGCGGATGGACGGGTCCGAGGGCTGGGAAGGAAGCAGCATCCTCACCTCCAGCCTCGGGACCCCGCGCACCCCGCCCCTGGGCGCTCCAGGTAGCCCACCTTTGTCTGGGCTCGCAGCCAGGTGCGGCGGGAGGGGCGGGGCCAGGGGCGGGCCGAGGCCGTGCCTTACCTGTCCGGCCGGCGGGGAGGGGGCGGAGGGTCGCGGGGCTGAGCGCCCGCGGGAGCCGAGCGCAGCCAAGGGCGAGCCGCGGAACGCGGACGGCGTGGAGAGGTGCGCGGGCGGCGGGAGGATGTGCTCAGGCTGAGCGGGGCTGGAAGGAAGGGGGAGTGGGCGGGCAGGAGGGAAGGGGGCGGGAGCGCGGGGAGGGGACGGAGGAGGGGCGGCGGGCGGCGGGCTCGACTGCCCCCAGCCGAGGGGTAGCCCCGGGGCCGAGCCCCGCGCGCTCCCGGCCAGCGCGCCCTCGTCAGCTGCGCTCCGCGTTCCGGGCCCGCTCCCCAGAGGCCTAGGCGCCGCCGCTGCGAGGGCGCCGGGCAGACAAAGGAGGCAGACAAAGGCGGGCGCAGCCCAGCGGCCGTGCGGGCACTGGGCGAGGCGGGCCCACTCCTCCCGGTGCGTAAGAGCCGCCTCGGCGCGGCCCAGGGCGCGTGGGACGGGAGGGGCTCTGGCAGCGGTGGCGCATCTGGAGCGGCCCCGCGGGGGGCGGGTGACAAAGGGCCGCGGCGGGGTGTCCTCGGTGGACCCCAACAATGGAGCGAGGCTGCGGCCGCGTCTGGCGGGGCAGGGGCCCGGGTCCGCAAAAGGATTATTCCGCCTAGGCTGTCAAAAGGGACGGAAGAAATGCCCAGGGCGGGGGAGGCGGTACTGGGAAAGGCTGGGCCTTTGTGGCCGCAGAAAGTGCGCAGAGTGGGCGGGCTGGGTTCTCGGAGAGGTCGCTCCTGGATGTGGGGGTATAAAGGGTCTTCAAAGTGCTACCAGCTCACCTGGGGCACCGACGGCACACCTGTGCCCCCTTTCCCGACAGGAAAGGGAGAAAGACAATCTCCCCAATACACACACACACACGCACACGCACACGCACACGCGGCCCGCCTCTCGCCACGCCCCGTCCAAAGCCGGTCTGAAGCTTCTCAGTCCGGTCCGACCCTGACAAAGCCAGCGCTGGGGCCAGCTCATCCATCACCGCGCGGGGCACCGTGTCCTGACGACCCTGGGAGTCCGGGAATGCTGGGTTATGGGTCCCGTGGCTCCCATAACTCACGTCGGGGTTAGTGGGGCCACGGACTCTGCAAACATCAAGGAGCGATGGGGACGGACTCCCATACGTGGGTAGCAGCGCTCCCACCTGGGGCCCTGAGCTCGCCAGGTGGCTTCCGTCTCGACTGTTTTCTTCTTTCTACGGCGTGTGGCAAATTATAACTTAAAGAGTTAGGAACACAGTTCTGCCATCAGGCTGCATGTCTGTGTTCCTCTTCTGCTGCCGTCCCCTGTCCCCTGTGGCCTCGGGCGAGTCGCCTAACCTCTGAGCTCATGATTACACCCAACTATCAAGGTTCCAGGATTGAAAGCAGTGTCCTGTGTAAAGAGATCATGTTTCTAAGGTCTGGAGCATAGGATATGCTCCCGAAAACTTAGCTGCCATTGTTACTGTGGTATTACTAGCCAGGTGGGCACCAGGATAGATTGATGAGAACACTGGACTGTTTATTCACTGGAAGGTTTGGGTCACCCATCCCGTAAATACCTATTGAGCACCTACTATGTGCCGGCACCGGAGGTACAGTAGTAAACAACATGATCAAGAACTCCTGCTCCCATGGAGCTCAGATTCTAGTGAAGGATACAGAAGATAAGTGAACAAATAAATATAAATGATGTCAGGTGGTGATTAGTGCTATGAAGAAAAATAAAGGACATTACAGACAAAGCATGAAGGGAAGAGGCGTTGTTTTACAGAAAGTTCTTGGGAAAGGCCTCTTTGATGGGGCAGTTCTTTTGGCAAAGAAAAGGAGGTAATGAGCCATGTGATTGTGAGGAGAACACTGATGCAGGCAGAAGGGCCAGTGCAAAGGTCCTGGGGCAGGAGTGTGTTTGGTGTGTTTGGGGAAGGAGAAGTGTCAGGCTGGAACAGAGTGAGGTGAGGTCAGAGAGGGAGTTGGGATAGGACGACGTGGTTACTGGAAAGGGGTCCCAGTGCAGACCTCAGGTGACAATTCTTGGATCTCACACAAGAAAGAATTCAGGGCGAGTCCATAGAGTAAAAAGTTTATTAAGAAAGTAGAGGAGGTATAAACTAGTGAGAAAAAAATAAAATCATATAAAAAAAGAAAGTAGAGGAGGGCCAGGCGTGGTGGCTCACGTCTGTAATCCCAGCACTTTGGGAGGCCGAGGCAGGCAGATCACCTGAGGTTGGGAGTTTGAGACCAGCCTGACCCACATGGAGAAACCCTGTCTCTACTAAAAATACAAAATTAGCCAGGTGTGGTGGCATATGCCTGTAATCCCAGCTCCTTGGGAGGCTGAGGCAGGAGAATCGCTTGAACCCAGGAGGCGGAGGTTGCGGTGAGCTGAGATCACACCGTTGCACTCCAGCCTGGGCAAAGAGCGAAACTCCGTCTGAAAAAAAAAGAAAGTAGAGGAATAAAAAGAATGGCTACTCCATAGACAGCACAGCACCGAGAGCTGCTGGTTGCCCATTTTATAGTTATTTCTTTTTCTTTCTTTTTTTTTTTTAAGATGGAGTCTCACTCTGTTGCCCAGGCTGGAGTGCAGTTGTGCGATCTCAGCTCACTGCAACCTCCGCCCCCCCGGTTCAAGCGATTCTCCTGCCTCAGCCTCCCGAGTAGCTGGGATTACAGGCTCCTGCCACTGTATCTGGCTAATTTTTGTCTTTTTGGTAGAGACGGGGTTTCAACATCTTGGCCAGGTTGGTCTTGAACTCCTGACCTTGTGATCCATCCGCCTTGGCCTCCCAAAGTGCTGGGATTACAGGCGTGAGCCACTGCACCCGGCAGTTATTTCTTGGTGATATGCTAAACAAGGGGTGGATTATTCATGCCTTCCCTTTTAATTGTTTTTTCTTTTTTTGAGACAGAGTCTCACTTTGTTGCCCAGGCTGATACAGTGGCACAATCTTGGCTTACTGCAACCTCTTCCTCCCAGGTTCAAGCAATTCTCATGCCTCAGCATCCCAATTAGCTGGGATTACAGACACACACCACCATGCCCGGCTAATTTTTTTTGTATTTTTAAGTAGAGACAGGGTTTTGCCATGTTGCCCAGGCTGGTCTCGAACTCCTGACCTCAGGTCATCTGCCTGCCACGGCCTCCCAAAGTGCTAGAATTACAGGTGTGAGCCACTGTGCAAGGCCTTTACTTCCCCTTTTTAGATCATATAGGGTAACATCCTGATGTTGCCATGGCATTTGTAAACTGTGATGGCGCTGGTGGGAGTTTAGCAGTGAGGATGACGAGAGGTAGCTCTCGTGGCCACCTTGGTTTTGGTGGGTTTTGACAGGCTTCCTTACTGCAAACTGTTTTATCAGCAAGGTCTTTGTGACCTGTATCTTGTGCTGATCTCCAATCTCATCCTGTGACTTGGAATGCCTTAACCATCTGGGAATGCAGCCCAGTAAGTCTCAAACTCATTTTACCCAGCTCCCACTCAAGATGGGGTTGCTCTCATTCAGACACCTCTGACAATATAGCCTGCAAAGGCCACAGCGAGGACTTGGGCTGTTTAGAGAGGCCATGAGCAGAGTAGAGACATGATCTGACAGGTTTTTAGCAGGTTTGCTGAGTCCTAAGGTTGGGAATAATTTACAGTGGGACAAGGGTGAAAGCAGGAGACCAGCTAAGAACTGTGGCAGAGAAGAGACAATGGTCACCCAGGCCTGGGAGAGGGGGCAGTGGGCAGTGGGCATGATTTGAGTCATTGAGGATAGAGCTATGGCCCAGCACTCATGAGCTGGTAGTGAAATCTTGGAGTCTCTGGATGAAATGCTGCTGCTGTGATTGCCCCCTGGCTGGGTGATCTTTCGATGTGCTTGGACCTGGGGTGATACAGTAGGAAAAGGTGGATGTTAGGAGAGGCCTGGACTCCTATCCCATCCAGGTTATGATGACTTTGGGGCCTCACTTTCCTTGTCTGTCAATTGAGGTACCCGAGGCCAGGCACAGTGGTTCATGCCGATAATCCCAGCACTTTGGGAGGCTGAGGTGGGCAGATCACTTGAGGTCAGGAGTTCAAAACCAGCCTGGCTAACATGGCGAAACCCCGTCTCTACTAAAAAAAATACAAAAACTAACTGGACATGGTGGTGGGTGCCTGTATTCCCACTTACTCAGGAGGCTGAGGCAGGAGAATAGCTTGAACCTGGGAGGCGGAGGTTGCAGTGAGCCGAGATCATGCCACTGCACCCCAGCCTGAGCAACAGAGCGAGACTCCGTCTCAAAAAAATAAAAAAAAAGGAGGAGATATTTGAGTGGCCAAAGTAGACTTCAATATTCATCAGCTCATGACTGGATAAGCAGATGTGGTATATCTATACACAGGAGTATTTAGGTCTACAAAGGAATAAAGTATCAATATATGACTCGACCTGGATGAATCTTGAAAACATTATACTAAGTGGAACAAGCCAGACATAAAAGGCCATACTTTGTATGTTTCCATTTATACAAAATGCTCAGTATTGGTAAGTCCAGGTCAGGCACAGTGGCTCATGCCTGTAATCCTAGCACTTTATTTTGAGAGGGGGAGGCAAGAGGATCTCTTCAAGCCAGGAGTTGGAGACCAGCCTGGCAACATAGTGAAACCCCTTCTCTACAAAATTTTTAAAAATTAGCCCGGGCACGGTGGCTCATGCCTGTAATCCGAACACTTTCGGAGACCGAGGTGGGCGGATCACCTGAGGTCAGGAGTTCGAGAACAGCCTGGCAAACACAGCAAAACCCCGTTTCTACTAAACATTTAAAAATCAGCTAAGCACGATGGCAGGTGCCTGTAGTCCCAGCTACTTGGGGGGCTGAGACAGGAGAATCACTTGAACCTGGGAGGCAGAGGTTGCCCTGAGCTGAGATTGCACCACTGCAGTCCAGCCTTGGTGACAGAGACTGCATCTCAAAAAAAAAAAAAAAAAAATGAGCTGGGTGTGGTGATGCATACCTGTGGTCCCAGCAGCTATTGCGGAGGCTGAGGTGGGGGTATCGCTTGAGTCCAGAACGTTAAGGCTTCAGTGAGCTGTGATTGCATCACTGCATTCCAGCCTAGGTGACAGAGTAAGGCCCTGTCTCCAAAAAATAAAATTCAAAAATAAAAAAATTGGACAGCCCATAGATCAGAAAGTAGATTAGTGGTTTAGGAATTGATGTATCTGACGGCAAACTTCGGGCATCAGCAACCCTTCTGAAGACATGGGGAGTGATGAAAATGTTCTGAATTAGAGGGTGGTGATGCGCAACTTTGTGACTATAGTAAAAACCACTGAATTGCACCCAGTGAAAGGGTGAACTTTATGATCTGTGAATTACATATCAAGAGAATTTTTTTTTTTTTTTTAAGTGGCAGTTTAACTGGATCAGAAGTTCTTACCCTGTGGCCCAGGATGGCTTCAGAATATCTGGACACTCCTGACATTGTATGACATTTAGCATCTCAGGCTGGGCGCAGTGGCTTGCGCCTGTAATCTCAGCACTTTGGGAGGCCGAGGCAGGCACATCAGTTGGGATCAGGAGTTCGAGACCAGCCTGGCCAACATGGTGAAACCCTGTCTCTACTAAAAGCACAAAAGAATTAGGTGGGCATGGTGGTGCATGCCTGTCATCCCAGCTACTCGGGAGACTGAGGCAGGAGACTTGCTTGAACCTGGGAGGCAGAGGTTGCAGTGAGCTGAGATCATGCCATTGTACTCCAGCCTGGGTGACAAGAGCGAGACTCCATCTCAAAAAAAAAAACATACATTTTGTGTCTCAGATAGAAGCTCAGAGTTTAAGAACATATGACCAGGCTAGGCTCAGTGGCTCATGCCAGTAATCCCAGAGCTTTGGGAGGCTGAGGCAGGAACTCTAGAGGCCAAGTGTTCAAGACCAGCCTGGGTAACACATCGAGACCCTGTCTCTATGAATAAGGAAAAGAGCAGATGATCAGAAAGGTCTCCTGATCACTGAGCGGTCAGCAACACTGGGGAATCAGTAGACCCATAAAGAGGGAATGGTGTGCGAGGGCTTTGCTCTGGCTGAAGTGTTGGAAGCCATCTCAGCTCAGCTGTCCAGGTCAGGCCTTACACCAGGAGGCCAGGTGAGAGTGGAAAGGAGCTGTCGGCCATTGGCCGGAAGCCCTTACCTTTAGGCGTCTTGTTCCACGATCCTGCGTGTCCTCCCTAGGGCACCTTGGGAGTTGCCTGCTGCCCTGGGAAATGGAAATGGGGCCATGGGGGTGCCGATAAGGATGGTTTGGATGGGGTTTTGAAAAATGTGAGAGCTTGTCCAGAGTGTTTGCTTAAATAGTGTATGTAGAGCTTAATATCATGGTCATAACAGCCATTAATTGGCCATTTATGTGCCAGGCCTTGTGCACTTTATTTATTTATTTATTTTGAGACGGAATTTCGCTCTTGTTGCCCAGGCTGGAGTGCAATGGCGCAATCTTGGCTCACTGCAACCTCCACCTCCCAGGTTCAAGCGATTCTCCTGCCTCAGCCTCCTGAGTAGCTGGGATTACAGGCATGCGCCACCACGCCCGGCTAATTTATTGTACTTTTAGTAGAGATGGTATTTCTCCATGTCGGTCAGGCTGGTCTCGAACTCCTGACTCCTACTGATGTGCCCTTCTTGGCCTCCCAAAGTGCTGGGATTACAAGTGTGAGCCACCTCCCCTGGCCTTATTTGTTAATTTATTTTTTGAGACAGAGTCTCACTTTGTCACCTAAGTTGGAATGCAGCGGTACAAACATGACTCACAGCAGCCTTGACCACCCCGGCTCAAGTGATCCTCCCACTTCAGCTCCCACTTTGATTGTTCAGAGCAAACACTCTGGACAAGCTGTCACACTTTTCAAAACCCCGTCCAAACCATCCTTAGCGGTACTCCCATGGCCCCATTTCCATTTCCCAAGGTAGCTGGGACTACAGGTGCATGCCACCGTGCTCAGCTATTTTTTATATTTTTTTGTAGAGTTTTTGCCATGTTGCCCAGGCTGGTCTTGAACTCCAGGCCTCAAGCGATCCATCCACTTAGGCCTCCCAAAAAGCTGGGAATATAGTTGAGAGCCACCGTGCCTGGCTTTGTGCACTTTCTATTTTTCTAAATATGAACATAAACATTTGCTCTTGGCTCAATCCTATGAAATTGGAACTACTATCATCCCATTTTACAGATGAGTAAACTGAGGATCAGAGAAAGAAGGCCCTCACAGCTGGTAAAGGGGCAGCGCTGGGGAGAGAAGCAGCATGTTGGACATATAATCAGGTCCAGTGGGTGCTGGGGACACCCTACGAAACATGCCATAGCCCTTGCTTTTGTTTTTGAAAAAAGCTTTTCTCTGCATAGCCACAGCCCAGACACTGACATTGGTGTTTTTTGCTCCTCATCCAGACTCAGTTGGGATTCAAGTCAGGCAAGTGGCAATGACCCACTGTCCACCATCGTTTCATTCCTCTGTCATTCATTCTTTCATTCACTTATTTAACACACATTCACTGAGAACCTGAATTTGGGCTGGGCATTGTAGCTCAAGCCTGTAATCTCAGCATTTTGGGAGGCGGAGGCAGGAGGATCACTTGAGCCTAGGAGTTCGAGACCAGCCTAGGCAACGTGGTGAGACCCTGCCTCTACAAAAAATTTAAAAAATTAGCCAAGTGTGGTGGTGCACACCTGTAATCCTAGCTACTCAGGAGGCTGAGGTAGGAGGCTCCCTTGAGCTCAGGAGTTTCAGGCTGCAGTGAGCTATGATTGCCCCACTGCACTCTATGCTAAGTGACAAGGAGAGACCCTGTCTCTGGAAAAAAAAAAAAAACGAAGAGAGAGAGAGAACCTGAATTTGGCCAGGCACAGTACTGAAATAATGAATGAGGCTGGGTCCCTGCCCAGGGGTATTGCCATTGGATGGGCCTGACCATCAGGGTGTTGGGGGATTGTCACCAGGCTATGTGTGACTCACTCTGTATGTCCCTCGTACCCCATGGGATTGGTGTCTTGGGAACCTTAGGCAGGGTGGGAGAGATGATTCATTCTGCCATCAGCCTGGTGGGGATGGAGGGGTCTCGCCTGAGACATCTTAGGGGTCTGGAAACCTCATTGCCTGGTTCACTCATGGTGTATGTGTTCCATAATCCCCAGCAGTCCCAGCAGTCCTCCCCTGTCCATGCAGGTCTTGTCTTTGCTGGGCTGGCACTCAAGGCTCACCTTCTCAGTTTCCACTTCAGTGTCTTTTGGGAGTGATTTTCCCTCCGTGCCATCGCAGATCCTCAGGGACCTGCTCTAGTTGGCAAATAAGCTCTCACTCCTCCTAAACACCCATCCTTCCTGCCCGGCTGCCCTCCTACATATTGTCATTATGGTGAAAAATATGCAAAGAACTTTGAACAACAGTCTCCCAGCAGACGGGTGTTCAAAAATGTAATAAATTAACCCCATAATGTAATCTGGATCCTGTGACCATCCATCATGCTGATGCGATTAAGATATGAAAACCAGATGCTGAAGAGCCCGTGGATAGAGTCCAGGCAGAGCTCCCCTGATGGTCCCATGCTGACTCGACCCCCTGCCCCTGCTCCGCCCCCATGGAACCTGAGGCCATCAGAGGTTTAGAGAACATCTGTCTGGCCTGTTCATTTCACTAATGAGACTGAAGCCTTTTGGGGGTTTGGGGTCAGATCTGTTTGAATCCCTCCCCATCTGCTTCCTAGCCCACCTTCCTCTGTTTGTGATTGGATGTGAACCCAAGGCCCCAAACACAGACATTTTTATTTTAATTGCAATACTTTTTGGTTACATGGGTAAGTTCTTTAGTGGTGATTACTGAGATTTTGGTGCACCCATCAACTGAGCAGTGTACACTGTACCCAATATGTAGTCTTTTTTTTTTTTTTTTTTTTTTTGTGAGACAGAGTCTCACTCTGTCACCAGGCTGGAGTGCAGTGGCACAATCTCGGCTCACGGCAACCTCTGTCTACCAGGCTCAAGCGATTCTTCTGCCTCAGCCTCCCAAGTAGCTGGGACTACAGGTGTGCTCCACCATGCCCAGCTAATTTTTGTATTTTTAGTAGAGATGGGGTTTCACCATGTTGGCGAGGATGGTCTTGATTTCTTGACCTCGTGATCCGCCCACCTTGGCCTCTCAAAGTACTGGGATTACAGGTGTGAGCCACCACACCCGGCCCAATATGTAGTCTTTTTATCCCTCACCTCCCCACCCTTCCCCCTGAGTCCCCAAAGTCCAATATGACATTGTTATGCCTTTGCATCCTCATATCTTAGCTCCCACTTATAAGTGAGAACATAACAATATTTGCAAACCCAGATATTTTTATCTACCGGTTTCTAGTTGACAGGGTGGGTACCCCAGTGTCAAGAGCTGTTGGGACCTCAGTTTCCCCAAGGAAAAATGAGGGTTGAGCTTATGTTTTCCAAGGTTTTTCTGACGTTCTTACTTCTGTGTGTCAGGAGTTCTATGGGTGGGTTCTCCAAGGTTTTTCTGACCTTCTTACCTCTGTGTGTCAGGAGTTCTATGGGTGGCTTGTATTGTCTTTTCAGGGCAGAAGGTTGGGGCTGGGAGCCCATGTAGGGAATGACTGACTTGAGCCCCCATACCCCTCATACTGTGTCCTGAAGACCATCCCACGGGAGTCATTCAGTGGTCAGTTTCCCCACCCCAGGCCCCAGTCCAAAGGGCTCCTTTGCAAGGAGTTGCCCCCTCTGACCGCCACTGCTGTCACCAATGCAAAAGCTGCTTAAGCAGCCTCCAGAGAGGGAAAGGAAAGACCCTCGCTTTCCCCAGTTCTGCAATGACTCAATCTCAAGGAACCATGGGACACTGTCTATAAGTCAGTGAGGCGCTCGGCCAGCTCTGTGTGGAAATGGCATGATGTGGGCAGGGTCCCCATGTCCTGAGAAGGGTCGCTGTGCCCAGCATGTGCTGCCAAGTGCATCAGTTTCCTAAAACAAAATCCTCCATCGCTGTGGGTTGAGCACCGCAGTTTTACAAAATGCAGATATTCTCTGGGAACTGTTCAAACCTCTGTGGCGATTCCCACACTTTGCTGGGCATCCGGACTCCTGGGGAGCTTGTTAAAGGGCTAGCGCCCTGCTGTGCACCCCACCTCCATCAGGTTGCTCTGGGCAGTGGGGCAGCTGTGATTAATGGGCTCCTGGGGGATTCTGATGCAGATTTCCTAGGACTGCATTTGAAGAAATGTTTTGCTGACATTCCTAGCTTAATGGGGTACTTACAGGTTACTTTTTCTCTCCCGAATTAGAAGTCTGGAAATGCAGGTTTGAAGGCATCTGGTTTGGGGGGAGGGATCCAGGTCTCCTATAATGAGCTGTAAACGATAAACAAGTCTGGCTAGATCTGTGTCCAAACGGACAGGACTACTAACAAACTCTTAACGTCCCTGGAGGTCACAGGCAAAGTCCTCTTGGCTTCTGGTCCTGACTCGTTGCCCACTCACTCCGTGGCTGCTTCTCGTATCTGAGTTTTCTCACTTGTAAAATAAGGGCGCTGAAGATCAGTGGAAGCCCTGGTGTCAGCAGAGGCATTAGAACTGGGTTTGTATTCCCACTGTGTGATTTTGGCGAATTAGAGAACGTCTCTGGGCCCATTTAACCATCTGTAAAGTGGGACTATAAAATGGAGACTTAGCTGCTAGGGTTAATGAGAGAATTAAAGAAATCAGTGTTTGATACATAAGAAGTGCTCGATGTTAGTAAATATTTTTTATTATTTTAATAATAGCATCATCTCTGAGGGCCCTTTCAGGATTTCCAGACAGAGGCCATGCCCCTGGGGGACTTCGGAGCAGTAAAATGTAGTGGGAGGAGGCACCTCGGCCAACGCCCACTCCATCAGCTGGGAGACTCGGGCAGGTTATCCACCCTTCTGCACCTCGCTTGACTCATCTGTGTAAAGGGAACAGCCACAGTAACTGCCGCATGGAGTTACTCCGAGGACTTAGTAAGATAATCCACGGACACATTTAGCCCAGCGCCCAGCACTAGGCTGGAGCCCCATAGAGGTCAGCTATTATGAAACGCAGGACGGGAAAGGTTCATCCTCTTGGGAGGTCACGCCAGGCGGCATTTAGGTTCCTGGTGGGGGCGGGGCGGCCCCCGTGCACGCCCCCTTTAAAAAATTTTTTTTAATTTCACCTGGGTCTTGACAACCGGTGCACCCCTATCTTCCCCTGTTCCCTCCCCCGAGCCAGAGGATTCCCTTTTGGTGAGCAGCTGCAGAAATGGTGACTCGGGCTAGCTCACTTGTGGCTGTCCTTAGTCCCCAGCTGCGCCCTCCCCCTGGCCCTCCCCAGCCACCCTATCCGCCCTTTCTGGCGCCTGCTAGAGCGAGAGAAGTGCCCTCTGGGGTAAGATACATAGCGATCCGATGCAACGTGGAGATCAACCTTGTGTTTTCTTCGCGCCCGCCCGCCCGAAGTCTAAGGCAGGTGGCGCCGCGGGTCTCAGCCCCGCCCCGACGCCGAGGCCCGCCCCCCGGAGCCCCGCCCCCTCAGGCGGAACCGCCCGGTGCCAGCCCGGGTTTGGTCCGCGCGGGAATGGGCGTGGCCTGGGCGGGGCGGGAAGTGGGCGTGGACTGCGCGCCGGGCGCTAGGACCCGCCGGAACTCTGCGGACGTCACCGAGCGGCGCCGAGGTCCCGGGTTGAGCGGGAGGCGCGATCCGTCCGGTCGGTGGCTCCCCGCGGCGGGGCCGGGCTCGATCCCAGGCGGGAACCGAGCCCAGAGCCGGTACCGGGGTGAAGAGAGAGGGGACAGGATTCGCGGCGGGAGGGATCCGGCCGGGAAGGGGGCGGAGTCTTATCCCAACCCTGCTTTGCTTTCCGCGTGTCCCGCTTTTCGCTCCCGGCACTGCGCATCCAGCTGTTTCCCTCTGCGTCCGCGGCCCTGTCCTTTCCGCGGGCACCGCTGTGGTCTTTCCTACCCCTCGAGCGGCGGGGCGGTCAGTGGATTGAGGCTGATGCCCTCAAACGCGGACGCCAGCGTGGGGGTGGGGGTCCTTCCCAGCTGTCCTGAGCCTCTGCGAAGCGGGAGGTCATGCCCCGGTTCCCACAGACGGTGGGGAGGGAAAAGGCGGTGGAGGCGGACGGGTTCTGGGCTCCTGAGTCTCTGGAACTACCCCTTGCCCTTGCCTCACCACCCAGGTAGCGGGAAGGATGACCACGCTCACACGACAGGACCTCAACTTTGGCCAAGGTAGGGAGGCTGGACCTGCGGGCCCCGGGGGGCGGGTGGCGTCTGGGCCTGCGGGCTTCGCCGAGCGCACCACCGGCTTGTGCCCCCTGCAGTGGTGGCCGATGTGCTCTGCGAGTTTCTGGAGGTGGCCGTGCATCTCATCCTCTACGTGCGCGAGGTCTACCCGGTGGGCATCTTCCAGAAACGCAAGAAGTACAACGTGCCGGTCCAGGTGAGGCGCGTCCCAGAACCACAGAGTGGGCACAGGGTGGACTTTTGAAAACTCTTCGGTCGGGCGCGGTGACTCACTCCTGTAATTCCAGCACTTTGGGAGGCCAAAGCGGGCGGAGGACGAGGTCAGGAGATTGAGGAAGTGAAAAAACAACCAGTATAGTTTTCAAGATGTTACATGAGATATTCAGCACTTTATTTTTCATTTTATGAGACAGAGTCTTGCTCTGTCTCCCTGGCTGGAGGGCAATTGTGTGATCTTGGCTCACTGCAACCTCCGCCTCCCAGGGCCAAGTGATTCTCCTGCCTCAGTGTCCCGAGAAGCTGGGATTACAGGCGTGTGCCACCACACCGGCTAATTTTCTCATTTTTAGTAGAAACAGGGTTTCTCCATGTTAGCCAGGCTGGTCTTGAACTCCCGACCTCAGGTGATCTCCAGCCTTGACCTCCCAAAGTGCTGTGGTTACAGGCGTGAGCACTTTATTATGAAATAGGTTTCGTGTTAGATAATCCTGCCCAACTGTGGGCTAACGTAAGTGTTTTGAGTGTGTTTAGGTAGGCTTGGCTAAGTGTGTTGTTCGGTAGGTTACATGTATTAAATACATTTTCCACTGGTGACATTTGATGGGTTTATCCAAACATAATCCCATAGTAAGTTGAGAGTCACCTTTACAGAGAAAAGGAAAAAAGAATTGACACTTACTGAGCTCTCACAGTTCTTCATAGATGAAGTGATTGAAGCTCAGAAAAGTTAGGAAATTTACCTGAGCCCACACAGCTCCTTAGTTCTTAACTTTTGAAAGCTGATTACATTTTCTTGGATCTTTTTTCTGGAAAAACGCCCAGGCGCACAAAGATACAACTTTAGGGACTTTTCAGGCTCTGGAGGAATCCATGGGCCCCACATTAAGAACACCTAATGCTATATTAAATGCTCATATTTGGATTGAATTCTTATCTTTTTTTTTTTTTTTTTTTTTTTTTGATGGAATCTCGCTCTGTCACCCAGGCTGGAGTGCAGTAGCTTGATCTTGGCTCACTGCAACCTCCAACTCCTGGGTTCAAGTGATTCTCCTGCCTCAGCCTCCTGAGTAGCTGGGATCACAGGTGCCACCACACCTGGCCTATTTTTGTATTTTTAGTAGAGACAGGGTTTTGCCATTTTGGCCAGGCTGGTCTGAAACTCCTGACCTCAAGTGATCCACCCGCCTCAGCCTCTCAAACTGCTAGGATTATAGGAGTGAGCCACCGTGCCCAGCCTGAGCCTTATCTTCTAACTTCTTTCTCCACGGATAAATTCACAGTTCTAAGTCTCATGAGGGAAAGTGGGGTTTCCTGGACAGGGGCCCTAGAAAGCTGCTGGGCCTCTGACAGAAGGCAGACTTGAGCTCCTGGTCTGTTGGATGGTTCCCCATCTGTGCTTTGAGCCTCACTAGCGGCCTGTTGTTGTGTGCAGATGTCCTGCCACCCGGAGCTGAATCAGTATATCCAGGACACGCTGCACTGCGTCAAGCCACTCCTGGAGAAGGTGAGGGGGCACTGGGCCTCACCCCATGCTCACCCCTGCTCACCCCTGCTCACCTCACCCCATGCTCACCCCTGTCCCTCTATGCTCACAGGTCCAATTCTGGGGTGGGGTGATGCTAGGATTCTGCGGGGCCCTCGTGGCTCTAATACCCAGAAGCCTGCACCCTGTACTCTGGAGACCATCCCAACCCAGGGACAGGCCCCAGGGCATGTGGACCATGTTCAGGGTGCCTTGGGCCTGGGAGCCTGGGTTGGTGGAGCTGGCTTTGAGTGGGGGCTCCCCCAAGAGGGTTCTGAGTTCTCATCCCCATCCCTTGTTGTCTACCCTAAATGTTCTGTCTGGGCTGAGCCCCTCAGGGTTTCTTCCCCATCTAGTCCTGATCTCAGACTTCCTGGGACTTTCCCTGTGGGCCCCAGGCATCCTCTCAGCCTGCGCCACTCATGTCAGAGGGTGCCAACTTCTCAAACCCGCTGTCTGGGCTCTTGGAGCCCCCCGGCCTAGCAGCCGAGCAGGGCTGTGAGCGGGCGGTTTCGCATCCTTCCTTGGACAGGGGGGTGGAGGTGGGGTGGTGGAGTGGGGGTGGGGTGCCTGGCTCTGCAGTGGGGGGTTCCTCTCCTTGCAGAATGATGTGGAGAAAGTGGTGGTGGTGATTTTGGATAAAGAGCACCGCCCAGTGGAGAAATTCGTCTTTGAGATCACCCAGCCTCCACTGCTGTCCATCAGGTGGGCTGCCCCTGCCCCTCACCTGCTAGCTGGCATCAGGTCTGCCTCTAGCAACACACCCACCCCTTTAAGGCGGCCCTTGAACACCTTGGTAAAGGGCCGGGAGGAGAAAGGGCAAGACGCGCCAGCCCGACAAGGGGACAGCCTGTGAGCAGCTCAGATGGGTCCAGAGAGATGACATGAGCTACCCAGGGTCACCTGGGTGGGAGCAGAGCTCAGGACACAGAACCAGTTTCCTGCCTTCCCAGGCAAGTGCCTAGTCAACTGGAAGTTGACCTCTGGCACACGTGTTAGTTGGTCAACTGCATGCTTTTGATAGTGACGTCAGGGCGCTGGAATCTGGCACCAACCTGTTCCCACGGACTGTGTGGCCTCAGGGAAGCCCTTTCCCCTCCTGGCTTGGTGTCCTGGTTCTCCGGCTTGGCTGCACATGAAAACCACCTAGGGAGGCCTCCTCGGACCTCCCGCCACCCCCCGCCCCAGTGGGATTGGGCATTGCTTTTATACTCCCTTGCTGGTTTGAATTGTGTGGATCAGAGAGGAAGCTGGGCCCTAGGCAACCAACACTCTCAGAGGCACTGGAGGGGCTCCGTACCCCAGGTCTGCATCCAGGGCTGATTGCCTGTGGTGGAGGGGAGGGCGCCCGTGTGACGGGAAGACCTCCTCTCATTCCCAGCTCAGACTCCCTGTTGTCTCATGTGGAGCAGCTGCTCCGAGCCTTCATCCTGAAGATCAGCGTGTGCGATGCCGTCCTGGACCACAACCCCCCAGGTGTGTCCTTTCCCCACCCTCTCTTCTCTTGGCGTTTCCATGGTTATCTTGGATTGGTCTGTGTTCCCAGATCCACGTTTGCTGCTCTCAGCCTCATCTCTTCCTAACCCCTGAGAGTCCATCCACCTCCTCCGGGAAGCTTCCCTGATTGACTCCACCTGGCTTTCATCTCCCTACTGACTGGGCCTTTTCTTAGCACTTGTTTTGCACTCTGCTCTGGGGGGCTGCCGAGCCAGCAAGGGAAGTGGGAAGAGGCTGGGCCCAGTGACAGGCACCAGGGCGGTGGGGGAGCCTCCACCAAGCTCTTGCCTCTCCAGGCTGTACCTTCACCGTCCTGGTGCACACGAGAGAAGCCGCCACTCGCAACATGGAGAAGATCCAGGTCATCAAGGTGAGGGGAGGTGGGTCAGCCTGGGCGCAGGCTCTGGAATCTTGATGCTGCAGCTCCAGGTGGGCAGGGCGTTGCCTGTGGCCAGCTACTCGTTACATTGGGGCAGCAGCGCCTGTACCCAGCAGGTCCTCAGGCCTGGCCACTGCTCCATCTGGGCACTTAGGATAGTGAGGAGCCCAGGTGTAGCCACCTGCTGGAGTCCCCAGCTCATCCTGGCTCTTCTGAAGTGGAGGCTCTCTTGGGGGGTTCCTAGGGGCTTGGGGCTTGTTCATCACTTGGTTTCTATGGACTCGGCCTCTGTGGGGGTTGGGGGGTCCTGGGGTCTGCATCACCAACAGCTCCCTAGTGATTCCGAGGCTCAGGTTGGAGGCCCCTGGTTTGGAGTGGGAGGGGCAACAAAGTGAGAGCAGGCCAGGGCCCAGTCCCCTGTCAGCCCCCTGACCTTTGTCCCCTCCCTAGGATTTCCCCTGGATCCTGGCGGATGAGCAGGATGTCCACATGCATGACCCTCGGCTGATACCACTGAAAACCATGACGTCGGACATTTTAAAGGTGAGCTTCATGGGGACCCGGGAAGCTTTATTTAAGGGATACTTAAGAAGTGAGTTGGACATTTTAAAGGTGGGCCCCATGGGGACCTGGGAAGCTTTATTTAGGGAATGCTGAGGAAGTGAGTCGGACATTTTAAAGGTGGGCCCCATGGGGACCCAGGAAGCTTTATTTAGGGAATGCTGAGGAAGTGAGTCGGACATTTTAAAGGTAAGCTTTGTGGGGACCCAGGAGCTTTATTTAGGGGATGCTTAGGAAGTGAGGCCCAGTGCTGAGGCCTTGCTAAAGGGCTTGGAGGGGAGGAGGAGGGAATGCCTGGTGGAAAGCTCCTCCCATCTCTACTCTTCTCCTTCACCTTGGCCATGGCCATGAGGCCCCACCCTTGGTGGAGATCCTCCCACCAGGGGCTTCTGGGTCCTCCAGCAGAGATGCCCTGGCTGTCTCACTGACCATGGCCGTTTGCTTGTGTCCGTTAGATGCAGCTTTACGTGGAAGAGCGCGCTCATAAAGGCAGCTGAGGGGGCACCTGCCACCCCACTGATGCCCGAACTGTCAGACTTTGGGGGATCCCCACCTAGGGCAGTGCTGCATGGCTGCCCTGATTCCAAGTGCTCTTATTGCCTCTGTGTGTGGATCGCCCGCCCTGGCCCGGGGCCGCTCAGGTCTACTTGGAGGATGCCTCCCCCAGGAGGGCAGTGAGGATGCCGTCACCTCGACTTCTCAGCCTCCTGGGGTTCCGCCGGCCAACACTGTCTGTCTCAAATACTGTGCTGTGAGTTGTTTCAATAAAGGGGCCCCAAGGGCTGGCCTGAGCTGAGCTGTCACCAACCAGAGTGGGAGGGACAGATATGGACAGGGTAACCTGGGGGAGGGGCTGCTTCTCCACCAAAATGCCAGGGACCCCCCTCCCCACTCCGAAAACCAACACCAGGCTGGTTTTACTGAACACATTCATTACAACAAAAGGTCAGAGCTATGTGACAGTATATTAAGTTTCCACAAGCTGGTAGGGTTGAACAGGGGGCAGAAGCCCCTGGTACGGGGACTTTACTGCCCACCCCAACCTCTGGCTGACCCAGACACAGGATGGACGGCTGTCAGATTGGGAGAACAACTTTGTAGGGTGATTGGGCAGCCTCCTCCTGCCTGTGCTTCTGCCCAGGCTGAGCCTCGGAGGCCGGGTTCCTGGTCATCTTATGGCTGACGACGATGCTGCTGTTGGTGACTCGGGGCCCATACCAGCCTGCCCAGTACTGGGTGTCCTGGCCCCCGTGCCGGAAGAGGATGTAGCGGACGCCTGGAGGGTAGTCCGAGAAGGTGTAGGAGACCTGCAGGGAGGAGGGGAGAGGAAGTGACCACCGGGGCAGGGGAAGGGAAGGCAGGAGCCAGGTTCTCTAAGGGAGCTGCCTAGGCTGGAAGGCAACAGCTCCAGGCCAGAGCAGGGGCTCCCTGGGCCCTGAGGCTGCCCCTTGCTTCCTGGCATCCTGGCCCTGAGAGGAGTGGGTGGAGAGCAAGGGGGTGAGGCCTCACCTCTTTCCATTCGGCATCGTTCCACTGTTCGATGGTCACAGGTGGGGGCTCGAAGGAAGCCAACACGAAGTAGTCAGCCGAGGCCAGGTACACCTTGAGTTGGTAGGTGCAGCCACAGTCAGCTCTGGCGGCAAACCTGGTGGGGGGTGAAAGCCCTGCATCCAAGCCATCGAGGGCTGGCCCCGGGGGTGGGGGCAGGTGGGACCTACACATTGGAGCTTAGAGCTTGGAGCTTCATTTCCCATCGGCCAACACTGTTCTGCCTGCAAGGCACAACTGGCTTCAGCGCTCCCTTTGCCCCGCTGTGGCCCGCGGGGAGCAGCCTGTCCATGCTGGCCTCAGTTACCCCGTTTGAGAAAAGGGACTCTTTTGGGCATCCTACTAAAGATGTGACCTCAAAAAGCAAAAGACCCTCCAGAGGCCAGGTCTGTCCAAGTCATGCCACCTGCACTTACAGTGGACCAGGCCATGGATTCAGTGGGAGGGTCAAGGGGATGGCCTCTGTGATGGGAATGGCACAGAGCTCACCCTCTGCTCAGCTCAGCCACCCCTCCCCTGCAGCTCTGCACATCCCTCCAGACTCACCCCTTTATCCTCAGCCTGGTAGCCCTGGGGCCTGCCTAGAACTGGGGTCCTGCTTCTCACTGGCCAAGTCAGAGCCTTGCACAGTTCCATGCACAGAGTAGGGGCTCAAAAAGGGATGAATAGGGAAAGGGGCAGGGGAGGCAGGTAGGCCAGGGGTCTGGGGGTTTCCACCCGATCCAGAGAGGGCTGGCCAAGGTAGGCAGATCAGGAGTTTGAAACCAGCCTGGCCAACATGGTGAAACCCTGTCTCTACTAAAAATA
>PVKP010038933.1:0-20518 GCA_004027715.1 Plecturocebus donacophilus
TTTTTTATAGAGAATAATTTTTTTTTATAAAGAAAAATTTTTAATTTTTCTCATTATGTTGCCCGGGCTCCTGGGCTCAAGTGATCCTCCTGCCTTGGCCTTCCAAAGTGTTGAGATTACAGGTGTGAGCCACCATGCCCAACCAGGATGTGATTTTTTAAAAATATGCTTCAATCATATTAAAGGAATAAAGGCAATGTTGAAAAGGAACTACAACTTATTAACCTGAGGGAATATTCATGACAAATTCTGCAGAGAGAAAAACAAATTACAAAACAGTAGGTCCTTCATTACACAAAGATGAGGTTATTGCATAAGTCTAGAAAAACAAAAATCAAAATTTAATGATGTTATCTCATTATATAACATTTTCCTTTATCTTTTAAATAAGTTTTTGAAGTTAATTTTTATACCAAACATGAGTTAATTACTTAAAAATAAAGTTTTAAACATGTTCTTGATAGCACAGCTGCTGGAAAGAAAATGCAAATGTGATAACGAATTATCTAAGATTTCAATTCCATTACAGATATAAAAAATGTAATGCATTAACTGAGTGTGTGTCTATTAGATACACATGAAGTAAAGCTTATCTGAATGCTAGAAATCAGATAGAGGCCAATATGGAAAATCTCGATTCCTTCAAATATTGAAATACATAAAACAATCCACTGTTTCAAGCTATGAGCACTAGGATCATGCAGATATTGACTATGAGGTAGACTCCGTGAAACGGTGGACAGTGATTTCAATTTAATAAGTAGGTGCCAGAAAGGATAAGAACTAAGAGGTCAGTAATAAGCAGGTTCTTGCTGTTACTCTTTAACAGCCAAGAGTGCCTTTCCAAGCTGTACATCTAAGATATCTTTTGATATGCAGGGCACATTTTAAAAGAAATGCCACCTAGTTAGGTGAGAAAATATGGATCCCAATTACCTGTGTATTCAGTGGTAGTATCCAACATGTTTTACGAGGTCTCAGATCATGAAATGAATAAAAGGCAGTGCCTTTGCCAGCAGACAGGCATATCCCCTTGGAAATGTGCCAGTGCTTGTCAGACTTTTGCAGAGGAAAGATCAAAATGCACCATATTTTTTTGTTCCTTCTCTAAAAGTTCTACTTCACAAATTGTTGCCAGAGAATCTTACCTGCGATCTTAACTACAATCTGTCTCTACTTAGACAGGGATGTAATAAATGACTGTCCTAAGGGACAGGAGGGAAGTATAATCTTATCTATTCTAATGAATTCTGACAACTTTATGTTTAAATTAGATGAAAACAAACAGTACCTTTTTCATTAACCTAGACTATTTTTTCATTTTTAAAACATAAAATTAATAATCAGTGTGTAAAATTATGAAATATACATAAAAATAAAGAAAACAGCCATTATTCTTAACACTTATACCCAAAGAAGATTATGATGACGATGAGAACAAAAGCAATAGTGATGGTGATAATAATGACAGTAGCAGCTAAAATATATTATGCATTTCCATTATTCTGGTGCTATGCTCAGGGTTTTATAAACATATTCTTATTGATAATATTTTTTAAAAATCCTGATACTGTTAAAGCAGTAAGGAAAACTGTATCCCAGACTACTATAAGTGGTGTTAAAACTATCACAATAGTGGAGAAGCCTAGTCTCCACTTCAAATACGGCAGACAGGTAGGGACTTACAGCCAATGAGTAGAATGAGGGATTCAGTGGATGAAAAGTTACTTAGAGAAGACATCAAGGCTAGAGGGATTCTTGCTGCAATGACCTAACATGATTTTTCCTGAAGGTAAACCAAAAATTTTACAACAAAATTGGGGATGAGGCATTTGATCAGATATTGAGGCTGCCCAGGGGAGGAGAATAAGGGCAGAAAGGTGCTCATCATAAAGGTCACACTGACACTTCTGTGACAAAAGACAGGTTAACAAGAGAAAAAATATTCGTTTATTTAAAGTTTTATGTGACATAGAGAGCTTCAGAATGAAGACTCAAGGAGGACCGTCCATTTTTATGCTTAGATTAGATGGAGAAGACAAGCATGTGAAAATGTGATTCGACAAAAATGGGAAGATCTAACAGTAATAGACTTAATGTGGAAACCCAGCCATACCTAACTGTTCAGATTCTTCTTTGCCTCTGTGCTGTAGCATTTCTTCCTCTTGGGTATGGCCAGGAACTCTCTGGAATGAGACCTACTCTCAGACAAGAACAGATCCGATAATTTCTTTATGGGCAGCTCCTAGGCCAAAAAGTGGGTGAAGGTTAGGGTAATATTCCTAAACTTATGGCTTGCTTTGGGGAAAAGGGATTCTAGTTTCTATGACATGACTTGGGAATGACATATTCTGATTTATATTACTTACTTCGGGAAAAAATGAGAGTTGAGGGCAGGAGAAGGTCAGAGAGATCTTGTTTCTGAGGATGTTTCTGAGACCTTTCAATGTTCTTCAGTTTAAAATTCAGCATGCCGAAGCACCGTACTTTGAGGTGGTATTTTCTGCGCCTCAGCAGGAGGTTGCTTGCTCAACTGACTTTAAAAGATTCTCACTATAACTAGACTAGGCAGGCCGAAGACAGGACCCAAAAATGAGGCCTAGTGAAACAGGGACTCAAAAGAACCTGAACAGTTTGGTCAAGGAAAGTCTTTGTGAAAATACAGCTATTGTTATTGCATTTTATAAGCAAGAGACCTTAAGCCTAGAAAGTTGATTTCTAATCAGAAGAGGGTAGAAGCTTTGAGTAGAGTAATGGATATGTCCTGGTGCAATACTTTCAAAGATGAAAGCACAAAACAATGTAAGTGCTTTTTTTTCTTTTATTCCTTTTTATTTGACAGGGTCTCACTCAGTTACCCAGGCTGAACTGTAGTGTCGTGATCACAGCTCACTGCAACCTTGACCAGCTGGGCTCAAGCAATCCTCCAGCCTCAGCCTCCCTAGTACCTGGGACCATAGGTATGCACACCCATATGCAGCTAATTTTATTTTATTTCCTGCAGAGACAGGATTCTGCCACGTTACCCAAGCTAATCTCAAACTCCTGGACTCAAGTGATTCACCCACTTCGTCCTCCTAAATTGTTGGGATTACAGGCATTAGCCACTGTGTCTGGCCAAATTTAAAAGTCTGACGAAGGTTGAGCCACTAGTTAGTTAGTTGCAGAGGTAAAATTACACTTTTGCTTCCTAACACTTATCATGAGCTTGTAGAATAAAAGGGATTCTCTCCTCATCAATTGCAAGATTCATGGCAAAAACATAACAAAGCACAGATAACAACAGAAAAGCATAAAAATTTATCTAATAAAAGTTTTACATGATACGGGAGGCTTCAGAAATGAATACTCAAAGAAACAAGGACATCGTATGCCTTTATGCTTAGGTTTGATGAGAAGTGGCAGTGTTAGTATTAGACTAAAGGGGATATGACCTAATGATAATAAACTTGAGGAAACTTAACTTAGCAAGGCCTATTTGTTCAGATTCTCCTTGGCATCTTGGTTTCTTTGGCTCCTTTCTAAAGGGAGAGACTTCCTGGAATGAGAATCTTATGACCTAGATTAGAAGAAGGTCAGATAATTATATTATAGCCTGCTTCACGGAAGAGTGGTGGGAGAAATTCAGAGAGACCTTTCTGTTCCGCTATTTTCTCAAATGCTAAGGTGTCATATTTTGAACCCCATCAGCCCCATCAAGAGAGAAAAGGGAACCCCTATTCCCACTACCAGTGTATTCATACATCTGTTCACACAGGCACACACAGATATATACATAATATATAGAATTTTTAAAAAGAAGTATGTACTCTCAATTCTTACTGCAAACTCCAAATTATTTTATTATTGGTAATTTCAAAATCAGTAAGAATCTGCATGAAGCTATTTATACTTTGCTAAGATATCGGAGTTTATTTTCAAGATTGCTGTCATTCTATTTGGAATCTATTCTCCCCACTCATGCCTCCATCCTCCTCAAAAGAAAATTATTCAAAATACATAAATAACTAAATCTCTGGGCTTTTTAAAATTTAGCCAACTCTTTTTCACAAACTTTTACACAATTTATTCAAATGATATCACATCATCTGTAATAACATCCAAGAAAATAAAAGGTAATAGATGTTCAAAAAGTTGTGCTGGTTATAAAGACCTTGTTCTCAAAATGTTAGAGTTTAAGGTACAGCTCCAGTCATTTCCAGGATCAAGGTAATAAAATCTTTTGTATTTTTCAATGCATCAGGCCCTGTACTTAGATTGTTCCACTGCGCCCTATTGTCCTGACACACACATCTATACTGAACCATTTTGTTTAAGTGAATAGAGTATGTTTAACTTTATACTACAAAACACAGCTGAATCATTGACACTTCAATCAGCCTTTATTATACCAAAGTCACAGTAGGATATCCCTTTAACTCAGAATGTACTGACACTAAAGTAGAATTGATTTCAACCTAAAAATGAAAGGCAAACAAATCAATATGTGCATATATCTGCATAACAATCCAGTGTAATTTCATTATAACTGTGCTCACAGCATAGAGAACTCAAAGTTAGACCTGTATCTGACTCATCTATTTCTAGTTTTAAAAATTTAAAAATTAAAAAGAAGTTAAGACAACTTTATTTACGGAAAAGTTTAGTAATTCATACAGTGAGGTCAATGTCTTAAATTTGTAAAGCACTTCGTTCCCCCTTACCCAGAGAGTTGTTAATTGTTACAAATATTCAAAAGTTTGCTGAAGGTTATTTTTATTGTCAGATAGGGACAGATCCTTTTATCAATAGCGCAGCTGGAATACTTCATCAGATACAGGATTCTCAGGTTCTCTGAGTTAGAAGTTAAAATAAGATTTCAAAACTAGATTTCTCCTTTGCCAATAAAATAAATGTGTAGATAAATAAATGAGACATATAATTAATATGTAGATCATGGCAGCGTGATCAAATTTAGATTTATGATTCAGTGTGGTTAAACAAATAAAATAAAAAATTAGTTAATGTGACTGATTAATTGTATTATCCTTTGTCTGAAGTCAACATCCTATTTTCTAAGGGAAAGACTAGGAATATGAGAAACTTCCCAACAAGTTTAAGTCCTGCATTTTAGCTTACTATCTGAAACAGCAAGATTTGATGTTTCTAAGCAAATTCAAAGTTTGTTTGCTTAAACTGAATGCTGCATAAAATGCCATGCAAGTCTATGAGTTGGTGAGGGATGCGTTGGCTTTTGTCCATTAATAAAGTTGAAACAAAGCATGTTGTTGCCTCAAATGTTTCCTAGGCCATATGAAAACAGGGACTCCTACATAATGCTTATGTTCCAATAATTGCAGAAAAAGAAATTTTAAAAAAATCTGTACTTCGAGAGAGCACAGTACTCACAGCACAAAAATGCCAGCATGAGCAAGAAAAATAAAAAGAGACTTACAAATGAGTACTTTTACATGCAGAAAAAGAAGAGAATTTGAATAACCAAAGCAGGTGAGCTGGTTTCACAAAAAGAACAGTGTGTTATTTAACAGAAGGCATTACTAATTCTACAGTTAAATACGTGGTGCAAGGTGAAGGGAAATAAAAGAAGCAAGCTGCAATTGTCTGTTACAGAAAGCACTCCCTATGCAGTCCTTAAAGGGTCTAAACCCTGGGTCCACAACTTAGGTGACCACAAGAAGTCCTATTTTGAGGATGTGAATCTTGAAAAATGAAAGAAAAATTCTTCCAATGTTTCTGAAATTAGCTTGAATTTGCTAATTCAAACACAAAGAGGAGGGAAGATGGTTGGATTGATTCATAATTATTGCAGAGGCTTTCCTTTATCTATAAAAAAAGCGGAAGATGAACCAGTGGTATCTATGTATGTAACATAATTTAGGGTATAGTTTTGGCCCTTGGCAGTAACTGATGAGATAGTCACATAAAGTCATGTTATTAAACATGATAGAATCTGACTAATGATGATATATAACAAAAACATATTTTCATCAATAGAGTAATTTTGAAATAAATATATATTATTCAAAAACTGTAGGCTTTGGTATGCTAATGGAAAAGCCTTGACCCCCTAACTACTAACATGGCTTTCAGCTCTCCAAAACCGTGATCTAGTCAAATTAATGTTGGCCTCAACTTAAAAGTCATCTGTATAAATAAATAATTTACATACTCTGCATACTTACTGCTTTAGTAGTTTCAGTGCAGACATCTGCTGGAATTCTGAGAAGCTTCCAGAGAGATTAAGAACAGAATTAAAATATATTTTAGAAGATAGTCTAGATTAGAGCTCAAAATTTGAAGACTTTTATTAAATACAACTTTCATATTTATTAGTTTGAAAATAATAACATTTAAACATTTCCAATGATTATAATAGGTAGGAAGTCACAGGAGATTTGTAGACTTACCTAATTTATGTTAAGAAAATTAAGACTATAAATAAAAATCAACTTCCACAATATTCCAGTAAAAGAATAAAAAGTAATTCTTTTTTTAAAGCATAACCTGCAGAATGGAATAGAAGTTGCTATAGGTTTTCCATATCTCCTAACTTTTTTTTTTTTTATTGCATTTTAGGTTTTGGGGTACATGTGAAGAACATACAATATTGTTGCATAGGTACACACGTGGCAGTGTAATTTGTTGCCTTCCTCCCCTTCACCTATATCTGGCATTTCTCCCCATGCTATCTCCCCCCAACTCCCCACCCCCCACTGTCCCTCCCTCCCCACTGTCCCTCCCCTATTTTCCCCCAACATACCCCAGCATATAGTGCTCCCCTCCCTGTGTCCATGTGTTCTCATATCTCCTAACTTTTATTGAAAATATAGTTAGTCTTTATAGATTTAGGTTATCCCTTTATCCTCTGAATTTAAACTTGTGCCAATTGATTGACCTATGTGCCCAAACAGAATTTGGTAACCTGTGCTGGCTCACTGACTATTTGATTTGGTCCACTGGGTGCTATTGATGAAGATTGAAATTAATGCTACCGGAAAGGTTGGTTGTTTAATAATTACTAGGTTCTACAACCCCTTGAGTCATATGGTCAAATTCAAGATCTGTTAGGTATTTTTTGAAAAAGTGTAGGCTGTGCATCATTGCACAGTTTCTTGAAAAGAAAATTGAAAATGAGACATGGTTTTTCCTTCAAAAATACACAGATGGAAAAATAAGAGAGTCATTATTAATATCTAAAGATACAACTTTAGTATTTTTAAAACTTAAAATGTAGCAATAAGTAAAATAAAGGTATGACAGCTGCTCAACTCGGCCAAACCTTATTCTGGCTATGTCTAAGAGGGTGTTTCTCAATGAGATTAACTTTTGAATCAATAGACTTAATACAATTCCCTTCCGAAATTTGGAAGGGCCTCATCTAATCAACTGAAGTCCTGGATAGAATAAAAAGGTGGAGTAGAGGAAATTCTTTCTGCCTGACTGCATAAACTGGAACATTGTTCTTTCCCAAACTTCAGACTCACATAATCATGTCTCAAGCCTGGTAGCTTTCAGACTGGAATTGTTACCATGAGCTTTCCTCATTCTCAGGCCTGTGGACTTGAACTGGAACAACACGTTGCCCCTTCTAGATCTTCAGCTTGTAGACTGCAGATCTTGGCACTTTTCAGTCTCCTCAGTTGCAACAATTCCATATAATAAATCTCTCTTCTCTCTCTCTCTCTCTCTCATATGTGTGTGTATATGTATGTGTCTGTGTAAATATATGTAAGAACCTTGACTGATACAACTGGGGATTGTACAGGAAAAGGAAACACTTTTCCTAGAATAACTAAGGTTATTTTAAAATGTATTTTCATGGTTTCCCTTCCTTCCACCTTTCTACCTCTTCCCTCTACCCTTTTCAGGATCAGGAAATTATTCATTGCCCGGCAGCTTTATATTATATCTGTTATATTAAAATATTACGGCTGGACATAGTGGCTCACTCCTGTAATCCCAGCACTTTGGGACACAGAGGCAGGTGAATCACCTGAGGTCGGGAGTTCGAGACCAGCCTGACCAACATAGAGAAACCCTGTCTCTACTAAAAATATAAAATTAGCTGAATGTGGTGACGTATATCTGTAGTCCCAGCTCCTCGGGAGGCTGAGGCAGGAGAATCGCTTGAACCCAGGAGGCAGAGGTTGCAGTGAGCTGAGATTGCGCCACTGCACTCCAGCCTGGGCAACAAGAGCAAAACTCCATCTCAAACAAACAAACAAAAAGTTACTATTTTCTGTTTTACAAATGAGGAAACAGAGGCACAAAAAGTTGAGTAACATATGCCTAACATATTAATCATATGCCTAATCTCATATGATTAATTACTGGTAAAGCCAGGATTCAAGTAAAAAGTAAAGAGTAACTAAATTCAGGAAAAAAAATCATCCAAAAGATTTGGATGAGCTATGAGGCTTGAAATAGAATAGTAATTGTAGAAATGAAAAAAAGGATGATGCGAAAGAATTTTATGGTTAAAATATGCAGGACTTGTCAGTAAAATGGGTATAAAAGACAACAAAGTATGAAGATTCAAAATGAGTTAGGAAAAATTGTTATGCCATTAGACAAAGAGGAAAAACCATAAAATAGGAAAGAGAAGGTGGCAAATTTCATTTTGGACATTTGTACTGAAAACAAGACACAATCTTTCTGTATATCAAAAGATAAAATAAAATTTATGGCTCAGTATGACTGAGATTATTACCAAATATCAAAAATGAACCAAATATCCCTATGTTCCTCTAAATTCCCCTGTGGCGTGCATCCTGGTTGAGTTATATGACTAACTTCCCAAAGGATGCCAGCAAAATTGAGTTAACTGCTCCCTGCTCTCATTCATATGAATGGAAACAAAATAAACCTCGAGGGTGAGAACATGCTGGTGCAGGATGGAGGCAGACTGGCTCACTGATTCAGATACAGGAACAGAGGCCTGATTAGTGGCACCTTGCAGTGTTGTCTGATTTGAGTGAGAAATGAAACTTTTATATGTTAAGAGGTGTATTGTGATTTTGAATGTTTATCGTGATTTGGAGATTTTAGATGTTAAAAGGTTTATGGCAGCAAAGCCTAGCATCTTGACAAATATGCACAACAATGAACATGTGTAGGTTTGGATTTTAACTCTAATATTAATTGTTTTTTGACGTCTTTGATTTTTTTCTTGAAGAAATGGCATAAAATATTATTGATGTTAAAATCTAGTGAGTTAATAAATATGAATGTGCTTCGTAATCGAAACATCTATTTAAATAAAAATTATTTATACTCTTTATTGAATATCAATTAGAGATATTATTGTAAGCAAAAAATGTATTATGAGTATCAGAATAAAAATAAGGAATTTATGATAAGTATATTGGGCTCTGAAAACATGCATTACAACCTATGAGAACTGTCTCGAAAATGAGTAGAATCCTATCTCCAGAGATACACAGCTAATATGGCAGCCAATAGCCACATGTGATTATTGAACACTTAATATATGGATACTTTAATTGAAAAATGCTATAAGTGTAAAATATACAACAGATTTTGAAGAATTGGTATAAAAATGTAAAATAACTCTAATAATTTTTATATTAATTACCTGTTGCAGTGAAGACATTTTGTACATGTTGGGTTAAATTAGATTATTAAAATTAATGTCACCTGTTTCTTTTTACTTTTTAAACTATGACTACTAGGAAACTTAAAATTAGATAAGTAACTCGTATTTATGGCTTCCAATTCCTTTCCTTTGTAGAGTACTGATGTATGCCTTTCAGCATGTCTGCATGAGCTGGGGAGCATCTCACACCAGAGGAGAAAATCTCCAAATGAAGGATCCTATTTGAACATCTTCCAACTGAAAAATATCCATGAGTGGTAAGGAAATATAAAAAAAGAGAGAAAATGTTTATCTCTTTTCTAAAATTTATTAATCACTTTTTTAAAAAGGGTAAAATTCTGGCTCACATACAAATATAGAGTGAACACATATCAAAGATTCTATCTATCTAACTCGTCCATTACTGTGAGAACAAATAAGATATTACAACCAATTCAAAGGAAAATTTTAAGAATCATACATACCAAGAGAATAAAGAATTCTGAATTGAATATACAAATAGATGCAAAATGCCTCTATCCACAGGGCAATAATCACTTGCATTACCCTGGAAACAACTAATTGGCATTTGTATATACAAGAATAATTTGCAATATGATCAGTATTCAATAATTTACAGGCTCAAAGTCAATGATAGGCCCTGTATAAGTTAACCAGTCAGAATATCGATAATTTTTTCCCCCATTTCAAAGTCTTTCAGAGCTTTCCTGGTAGGAAGAAAAAATTTTTAAAGAAAGAGTTTTAAATTATTTTTCAACATGATAAGGCCAATTTATAGGAATTCTATATTCAAAATTATTATCTTTATTGTTACTCATTCTTTGTCATACAATAGGAAATAACTAAAAGTAGATTTGTAGACAAAAAAAAAAAAAAAAAAAACAGCAGGGTCCATGATTGTCCAGGTAACAAATTGGATGTCAGGTAAGTGTGACTTCTGGTATTTTTTAAAAAAGTATGAATATACTACAGTCTTAAATTGGCCTGTTGAACACAAGATCTCTGGTAATATGATGCCTAAAGACTGGGTCATCTAAACAGAAATTAGACCTTTTCAGAACCTGCAAGAAATTGAAATGAGATTATTCTCTAATTCTCTAATTTTTACATAATTTGTGCCAAAAAATGTGTTGACGGAATGATCAGTTAGATTCTTTTTATTCAGGTAATACTCATTGTTGTTGTCTAAACAGCGTTTTTAATTTATAATTTTATAACAAAAAATAATCATAAATTTAGTTATAAATAACCAAATTCACAGTGAGAAATGAGCAGTTTTTAATAAATACTGACCATAATCCTAAATATGTAGAAAACATTTAAAATATCTGCATTACTGCAGTGTGATTATGCTAGCCACAAATCACTCTTTTTTGAGCTTCCATGGAAACCATTAGTCATGAACGTCCAAGGAAAATCTGTGTCCTTACCTTGCAGAGAAGTTCTTCCTTTAAGTGTTATTCTTTTTCATCTGCTTTTATACATATTTGGTTCATGCTAAATAACACCAAATTGCTTGCTTCCTTTATTCAGAGCCAGTATACTAATTAAAGAAAATTATCTTTCTCTGTGAAACTGCTTAAAACAGTCTCTGAAGCATCATTCCTAGCTGATTAAAAAGATTTCATTAATCATTTTTCTTCTGGCTATCACTATAACAATTTATATTTCTTACACCTGTGAAATGACAACGTTAGGGAAAGAAAATCTGTTAATGTCTTTTTAGAAGCAATTTTTAATGGAATCCATCTACAAAGTGCTCTTGAAGATTAATTCAGCTGTGGTGGGAATGGTTTTATTCATATGCATTCTTGGTGGGAAAATGACACCTTAGATATTAAATGCTACTTGTAACCACCACCTGTATTTCTTATCCTTCCTTCCCTTTATGGTTGTTTTTTTCCTTTAGTTGTTAGGAAACCATCATTGTTTCAGTGTAACAGTTGCTGGGGCTTTACCTTATCTGCTTACTGTTTTCCAGGAGCTTATTGTTTAATTGCTTAATGCTTACTAGCATGTAGATTACACATTTATCCTTTCTCTCCTAGACAAGCCATAACATAGGCTCCACAACTGGCATCTAATAAAAGCATGAGGTGAAAAATTCAGGGAAGAATATCTTCCCAGGATTGTAGGAAGTAAAATACCCTTTAAACCTGCCAATGTGGTTCTCTTAACAGTATCTCAGCAATGACTGTAGAAACACTAATTATAGGGTTCTTTTAATGTAAAGGGGAAAAAAAAAAGGTTCTACATCATGAAGCTCTTCACTTTACTTCCTAAATCTCACCAAGAAGAGATTCTCCTCTGGCTGCCATCATCTCCTGTGGATTACAATTTGCCACATTGCAGAAGTACATTGTGTCTCCTTGAAAGGCAGAGCTTTCCCATGCTGTTTTGTGAATGGTTTCTCAACTATCAACCTTGTGTGAGTCTGATGGTGTCACGCCATGCACTACTGAAAATGTGTTACAATTCACATCCTTAGGGAAACTGTGCAATGTGTTTAGAGAAAGCCTTATGGAAGAATACTATCAGCCTTTAAATCAAAGAAAAGAAAGACTATGGAGATTTTCTTTGATACAATGCTAACTCTGTGTAAAACTAACAGACAAAAGTGCTCTATGAAATTTAGGGTACTGTGTTGAAAAGCTTTGCTGGTGTCACTGGAAACTATCACACTTGTGATGGCTTTTTAATAAGATTTTAAAATCATGAAAATCTAGAATTGCCCATCTTATATATTCTCACAATCTCAATCAACACACCCAGCCACTTATTCCTGATACTTATTACTGTCTAATATGAAACGTACTGAAGCAGGTAAATGGCTGCAAACAAACCTCTTGAACACCAAATGGGGAAGGAAGTGATTTATTCGGCCGGGAGTAGCAGCAGGTGAAAATACCTTAACAGCTGAGCTCCTCGACAAAGAAAATCCTTGCCCTTTTAAACGCTTACAATCTTAGAAACTACATGTGAGAAGGTCTCAACAAAGAAAATCCTTGACCTTTTAAAGGCTTACAGTCTTAGAAATTACATGTGAGAAGGTCTTAATCTATGAAGTAGGCATGGGATATGTGATTTAGATGGGGGTCTGATCATGTTTAAACAAAAACAATGCCTTCTGGAAAGATTCCTCCTTACCATGCCTGCTATCTATAGGAGTGTGATTAAGGATGGGGCCAGTCTGCTAGGTTTTACCTTTCCTATTGACATGCAAGGCAGAAGGCTAGGGGGAAATGGTTTTAGATGCTTAACAGGATTAAGGGTGATTTAGGGTCACCTTCCTCAATACTATGTATATTAATTCACTACATTTGAAGTACTCCTTGGTAGAGGCATAATATTATTCTAGAAGCACTAAGTCTGCTCATACCAGAAAAAAAGATCTCAATTTTTTTTTTACTTATAATGAATATGGTAAATAATATGCTAATTAAAACTCATTTAGCAGATCATGTCTCAGTAATCTTTTCAACCCTTTCCATCAACTACACGAAATGCCCATGTCATATGGAATGTGTTTCCTATATATTTTTGAAAGAATTGATAAAAGTACAAGATTAAAAAGTGTAACTATATAAAAGGGTAAATCAATTTATGAATTCTCTGTAAAAGACAGTTTTTTGTGAATGTTACTTTGGAGAGTGGAATAACCTTTTATATAGGCAAACTGTCTTTAAAAAAAATGCTGTGAGACTCAAGTGACATCCCTTCTTATAACTGGTAACCTGAGAAAAACCACAAGAACAAAGGGTGATAAAGAGAGTAATGTGGGACAGAAGTGGAAGGCAGGCAATCAAATCATGACATAGGCATAAACCATGACAAATATCTTGTAGAAAGAAAGCTTCTGGGAAAACATCAGGAGTATTCCAATGATAGACAAGAAATGTGGAATCCAAGATTTATCTGCTTAATTGAATAAAGGATGAGGAAAGATCACTAATTATCTATATTTTAAAAAATCAAAATAATGGAGAATGAAAGAAGATAGGCAGATTGCACAGAAAATAATATTATAATAAGAAAAAGGAGGATGAAAGAAGAGTTCTTATTTGTCAGTATTCCTTCTTATTCACAGAGAATGAGATTTCCAAAGACAACCGGAAGAAAATAAACAATGGAAAACCTTGTAAGTCGGGAGAAGAGCTAAACATTCCCGTACAAAGAGAAGTTATCAGAGTCATTTTTACAGATCTTGGCATGACTTCCCAGAAAGTAATAATACATTGGTGTTAAATATTTGGTCCATTTTGACGAAACCAAAGTTGCCAATAAAATAATAATGTTCCTCAAAAGTTGAATGAAAGATTCAAATTAAGAAACAAGAATACAGTCAATCATTGTATCATCAAAAAAGATTAGTTCAATATTTATGAGATTCAATTTAGTAGGTCAAATCAAAATTTGTTATTTCTTTCTTATAATGAGATAGAAGATGCAGGAGAGATTGTGATCTAATTAAGGCAAATTGGAAGAAATGAACAATTATGGTTAAAGTAGCATGTAGTTGAGGATTTGACTTAAGTGATATTAGAAAATAGAGCTTTGGCAAGTAAAGGATACATTAGTTACCTTATAGCTAACTTTGCACTGAATGAGAGCAGGCGATAATTTCAAATTATGCCCACATATTGTTCAATATGAGGTCTTAATGTGGTCTGTAATCAGAGTCTGTGAGACATATCACAATTACATATCAAAAATAGTAATTATTAATTAGAGCATTTATTTATTGCGTTAATGTGCTAGGAATTTAGTGTTTTATAAATATCATGTAATGCCCACATGCATGCACACACTGTAAGTTATATGTACTACAAGTTGAATTTCTTTAATCTGAAATTCTTATTACCAGAAGCATTTCAGATTTTGGATTTTTTTGGATTTTGGGATATTTGCATATACATATGAAATATCTTGGGTATGAAAATCAAGTATAAATATACAATTGATGATTCACATACACTTTATATACATGGCCTGAAAATTTATACAATCTTTAAAATAATTTGGGGTATGAAAAAAGGTTTTCTTTTTGAGATGGAGTCTCACTCTGTCACCCAGGCTGGAGTGCAATGGCAAGATCTTGGCTCACTGCAACCTCCGCCTCTTGAGTTCAAGCAATTCTCCTGCCTCAGCCTCCCAAGTAGCTGGGATTACAGGCACATGCCACAGTGCCCAGCTAATCTTTGTATTTTTAGCAGAGACTGGGTTTCACCATCTTGGACACACTGGTCTCGAACTCCTGACCTTGTGATCCACCCGCCTCAGCCTCTCAAAGTGCTGGGATTACAGGCGTGAGCCACTGCACCCAGCTGAAAAAAGATGTATGTACACCGAAGCATCAGAAAGCAAAGGTATCATTATCTCATCCACTCATGTGGACAATCTGCATTGTTTGCCAGCATCATCATTCCTGACTCCAAATTTATATGCTACCATAAGTGATCATTTTCTTATATTCATTCGTTCATAAGTACTAAACAGTAAATAATATGACATACCATAAATGCAGTGAAAAAATAATGAGATCAGAGTAACTACGCAGCACAGTAACATCACCAGAATACCTGTATCAGTTATTAAAGAATAGTGACAGGATTTTAGTCTTTAGCTATGATGCCGAGTTTTGATTTAAAGGTTACTGAAGCCGGGTGTGGTAGCTCACACCTGTAATCCCAGCACTTTGGAAGGCCAAGGTTGGAGGACTGCTTGAACTCAGGAGTTTGGGACCAACCTGGGTAACAGAATGAGACCTCCTCTTTACAAAAACTAACTTAAAAGGACTGGCTGGGCATATTGTCGTACGCCTGTAGCCACAGCTGTTTGGGAACAGAGGCAGGAGGATCGCTTGAGCCTGGGATATTGAGGCTACAAGTGAACTGTGATCATGCCACTGCACTTAAGCCTGAGCAACAATGAGACTCTATCTCAAAAACCCAAAAAACAAACAAAAGGTTACTGTGTTCAGTAATTCCCCTGGAGACGCCAAAAATCTGTGTGTTATGCATGTACCTTTTGACTGTAACCCGTCACAGGAGGTCAGGTATGGAATCACCACCTGTGATATCATGTTGGTGCTCAAAACATTTTAGATTTTGGAGCATTTTGGATTTCAGATTTTTGGATTAGAGATGTCCAAACTGTAGTATTATTATAAATGAAAAAAAAAATGCAAACTGAGAAAGGATAATGAATTTCTCCAAGAATCAAAACCTGTAACTGGTAGAATTAGGAAATAAATGAGATTTGAGTCCAAAGTCATTGTTCTTTATGTGTATTAAACTACCTCTTAGTTCTTCCTCTAAAATTGGAAATGAGTACAACCATTATGATTGAAAGAATATAGCTGTTCAAACTTCCTCACAACATGTCTTCACATAGCTGAGCAGGCAAAGTATAGCCAGTTTCATGAGCTTAAGGAAAAGAGTTTGATACCTTTGTTGGTTCATATCATCTTCAGGGAAGACTTTGGGGGCTCTAAAACACAAGGGGAACAAGAGATGTTTTAAGAATTGATGTGAAAAATACAGAAGATAGATTTTGTGCTGTGATGAGAAAAGATGAGCGGCGCCATGCAAAGTAACTGGAGATAAACGAGGTACAGAAAGAAAACAGCAGGAGGAAGACAGCTCTTGCAGAGTAAATGAGCTAGAACACGTTCATTTTGAGCACAGAGATTTGTGTGAAGTCTAAATATGAGAAAAGAAAAGCGGAATGTGGAAGAAACACCTTAATACAAACAAAAGCAGAGTAACTCAAAAGAAAATGAGGAGGAAGTCAACTAGAGATGGAAGCCAAGTTTTTGACAGAGGATAAGAAGCATAACTTAGAAATCAGGTAACAGAAAACAGCCACATTTGGAGAGCTGGAGGTGAAAAAGAAAAGTGTAAATAAGATACTACAGAAAGTAATACTGTTATGGATCAAGCAGTTCTTGAAATAGGGGAACATGAAGCCCAAGCAGAATAACCCGAGACAATAGACACAGAAATATAATTTAAGATTCTCTAAGGAAAGAAAAATCAAAACGTCAGTACAAAAAAAATTCATATGAAAAAGAAAATATTCTGAAAGAACAAACTAGATTTTGAGCTCTTTACAGTTGTTAAGAAAGAGAAATGTAAGCATACTAAAGGAAAAATGGTATTTTCACAACAATTTCTTCAATTAAGCTGACCCTGCAATGTGAATCTAATAGAATGGGTATGCTCATAACATGCACAGTCAGTATACTTTCTCAATCTATATCTTTCTTCCAGTAAATGTTAAAGTGAAAAATGTTAAGGGTAGCTAATTTTTGTACAAACTTTTAAGTTCTATGAGTTGGGAGGTTATTTAAAATCCTAGTTTAAAAAAAGCAACGACAGGACTAAAAGGGCCTACAGAGAAAAATACTTGAAATCAAATTTAATAAATAAATAGTTCCTATGCTTGTCAATTGACTTATTTGAATTTCAGAAGCAATCTTTATTCATTCCTCAAATTTTAGAAACTACTTCCCACAGCAGCAATACAAACCTGCAGGTATGACATGGGATTCCACAAACCATCATAATCTATGCAAGTCAGTCTATACATCCCTGCATATTACCACCATAGTTTGAGAATGCCCTCCCTGGATCATCATTTTGGAGTACTTGTGCCTAGATCAAGTTTCAGAAAAGCCATTCATCAATTGCCATCCATTGTAAGGCCAATTTGCTGCATGGCCAATTTGACAAATTAACTCCCCCAAACTATGCATCTACTAACTAGTTACGAAGTTCATAGCAATTCCTATTTTGCTAAGGCACTTATTTTTTAGTGTCAGTTGAAATGTTTCATTTTTTAAAGAAACCTTGAATTTTAGGTTTACAATACAGTATTTATGTCAAAGAATAGTAACACCAAACAGAGTGAGTATCTTATAAAACATTTTGAATTGTTCATTGAATTTTATAATTTGTGAATATAGATGCTTTGAGGAATTGTACATCTGCACATTACATTCAGATAGTCATGAGAACTTAAAGTCACTTATATGTTATACAAACAGAATTAAAACTATTGACAACAAAACATAGTTTAAATCATCAGATGTTCAGGCTCTTTGTGACATAGGAAATTAATATTGTATGTGTACTGTTATTTCTACTGGAACTGTCTGCTTTACATGCATTTGACAAAAAAGAGAACAACTGAGCTATATCAGCTAGCAGCTATTTTAGCAGACTACTGAGAGGGAAGAAATAGGACAATATATTTCAAATTCTTAAGTACTCCTCAAATGCTTAGTGTTTTGTGTACAGATGGGGTAGATGTTTCCCTTAATTACATTTCAGACTGACATATATGTGTGAAAATAAACACCCAGGTGTAACTTCCACTTGGTGGTCTAAAAAACAAACTAGTCTCTATGCACATCTTTATCAATGTGGACACAGTCAAGTGTGCCAAAATGAGGAATGGTTTTACTTCATGATTCAGTGGTAAGTAACACTTACAAGTTACCATCGTAAACTGGATTTATTAGTTTATACATTTAGGCTCTATTTATTGAAAAATATGAACAATTACTGTAGAAACATTAAGTGTAAATACTAAAAACCTTGAAAATGTAAAAATATCTATCAAAATTGTAGAAGAAGCATAAATAAAAGAAAGAACAAACACATAATTTTTCCATTTTTCATAGCTTTGTAGACTTAATCAATGCTTTTTATAATTTTTTAAAAAAATCATAAACATAAGTACTCACAGAACCAAAAAGTAAAATATAATAAGTCCGAATTTGTGGGAGAGTAAATGTGCCCTAAATTAAATTCTCCAAATTCATACCATGAAATAGAATACGTCTACAAGATGTAAGTAGAGAAACAGAAATTTAAGGTTGTTTTTAAGATAATCTATAGAATAACCTGAAAGATTTATTCTAACTAGAAAGTGTCGAGGGAGTAAAGGAGGAAAAATATAGTGTAAATAAATTAATCGACTTGATATATATTTTTAGTCACCGACTAAAGTTGATAAATCAAAGCAGGTTTAAAATTTTTTATAGTTCAAAAATGGTAATTAGGAATTGTAGCTTTCTTCTTTATTAAAAAAGAATATTTTTAGGATGTAGCCAACTGGAGAGAGTGCTTCTCCCATTCTCTTAACTAGAAATATCATGACAAGTTACAAAAACCATGTATTTTCTTGAATCTATCAGATAGCTGAGGTCACAGGGCAACCAACTAGGCTGAAATCTAAAAAAAAGCAGAAACTGTCAAGGAGAAATGTGGAAACAAGCATTAAGTTACCTGGAACAGAGCAAGAGACAAATACATGACTTTCATAAAAGTGGATACAATTTCAGCACATTTTATTAACAGATTTCAAGTTTGGTGTCAGCTACCACCAATAGTAAAGAACCTGTCTGGGAACTGCAGACACTCACATACAATTCAGATATTGGGAAAATAAGCCAGAGCATAGAAAATTACTATGATTAATATGTCAAAGGCTCTACTATAGAAGGAAGACAAATGTATGAACCAATGGAGAATTTCAGCAGAAATATAGGAGCTATAAATAAATCAAATGGACGTCAGGAGCGATGGCTCATCTCTGTATTCCCAGCACTTTGGGAAGCCAAGGCTGGCAGATCACAAGGTCAGCAGTTTGAGACCAGCCTGGCAATATGGTGAAAAACCCTGTCTACTAATAATACAAAAATTAGCCAGGCTTGGTGGTACATGCCTGTAGTCGCAGCTACTCGGAAGGCTGAGGCTGAAGAATCATTTGAACCCAGGAGCAGAGATTGAAGTGAGCCAAGATCCCACTGCACTCCAGCCTGGAGGACAGAGCAGGACTCTATCTCAAAAAAAAAAAAAAAAAAATCAAATCAAAATGCAAGAAAGAGAGAGAAAAAGACAGAGAGGATGCGTTTTAATAGGCTCATTAATAGACTCAATACAGTTAAAAAAAGAGTAAATGAAGTTTAACATAGAGTAACAGAAATTACTCAAACTTAGGCACAAAGAAAAAATGAGTTAAAAGAAAGAACTGGATATTCAAGATATATGGGACAATATCAAATGAGCTCCCATAAGAAGAAAAGAAAGAATGAGGCAGAATAAATATTTACAGAGAAAATAGACGAAAATTTTCCAAAAATAACAAAAAAGTATCAAACTACAAATCTAAGAAGCTGAGAGAGCTTTAAGGTCAATAAATACTTAGCCCCCCAAAAAGGCACCTAAACACATCCTATGCAAACACCTGGAAACCAAATGTAAAGAAGAATACCATGGAAAAACTAATAAAACGCTAGCTAGAGCAACCAAGAAAAGGAGAAACAACACAAATTACCAACATCAGTCACGAAACAGGGGACATAAACACAAATCTAATTTTATGTAATAAGGGAATTTTATAAAATTTAAAAAGGAATATTACCAAAAAGTTATGCTAATAAATGTGACAACATAGATGAAGTAAACTATATGTATTAGTTTATGTGTATAACCTCAATAATTCCATACATTTAAAAGATATCACATTTTTTTTAAAGAGAGAAAAGGAGAAAGAAAGAAAGAAAGAAAGAAAGAAAGAAAGAAACAGCAAAAGAAAGAAAAAAAGAATGAAAGAGAGAAAGAAAGAGGAAGAGAAAGAGGGAGAGAGAACGGGATTCTGCCCAGGCTAGAATGCAGTCTAAAAATGGGTATTAAAAACCTCTTTTATGCCAATAATTGTGCTTAACAATGGAGACAGGAAGGAATAGGGGATGAAAATAACAAATAAGCAGACAACCAATATTTTATTTAAACCTGTGAAATGCTATGCAATTGCTGGGGAGTGATTTACTTCCAGTTATGCGGTCACTTTTAAAATAGGTATAATGTGATACTGAGAAAAATGTATGTTTTG